>VZTF01009278.1:541012-681622 GCA_013397755.1 Cnemophilus loriae | reverse complement strand
CGGGGGGAGGGGGCCCACCAAAACCCCCCCCCCGCCTCTCCGGCTGCGGGCAGGGCTTCGGGGGTTGAGCCCCCAGCCTGCCTCCTCCTCCTCCTCCTCCTCCGAAAATACATCCCAATAGAGGAAAAAAAAAAATTCCAAAGTGATTTCTCAGTCTTCTCTTTCCTCCCCTGTCTGGCACTTGTGATCATTAGCACTGAAAGCTGTTAATGTCTTGTCTCACAGCTCCCCCTTTAGTCTCTCTGCTCTCCTTGTCTCGCGTTCAAAGCCAGATCAATAGCAGGCTCTTTCTAACCTTGACCTATCCCTCGACCTGCCTCCATCTGCAGCTGGCCCCGCGCTTCTGTCTCTCCCCCACCCGCCGCAGCAGCCCCCTGAGAGGGCTCAGGGTCCCCGGGGGCTGCCCGGGCGGCGGCGGCCCCGGCATCGCCCTGCTTTGTCCCGGTGTGCGCGGCCGTGCCGAGCGCTCGCCGCCGACAAAGGGGGCTGAGCCCCGCCAGGCCTCCGCTCCGCTGTCCTGGGACTGCGGCTCAGCTCAGGCCTCCGCCATCCGCCTGCAAACTCGGGGCCGCAGCTCCCCACGACAACAACAAAACACCCAAAAAACCCCACAAAAATATCACCAAAAGAAAGAAAAAAAGCCCAAGCAAAATGGGAGCATAATCTGCAAGAAGAAAACAAGCTCTTCATTAGCTTTAAAAGTACTATGGTCCCTTGTTTTAAATCTGGGGGGAGAAAACACTCTCTTGCACTAAATATCTTGTGTTAAGATAATAATCTTTTCTGTCTTTGTAATATATAAGGGATTTGAGGAATTCTCATACAGAAATACCAGCCTTATCATAGGGAAAAACAAGCTCATCTGATGTCAAATATTCCATTTTATCCTATATACAACAAGGCATGCTGAGTCAAGAACTCTCAGCACACATGATCAGCTTCCGGGTTTCTCTTTCTTTTTTCTTTTTTTTTTCTTTTTTTTTAATCGTGCAATGTCCTTAGCTAAAATTTGGCATGGATATAGATGCATAAATAACAGCAGCTTCAGTGTAAAGAGGAAGTCCCAATATCCTCATGGAGGATAAACTTGATGTGTCACTTGGACGAATTTCGAATGCATTTCCACTTTCTCCCCATTTGGTCAAGTAACTTTTCAGTGGAAGAAAAACTGTAGCTGCAGATTCAGTGTAATGTGATTTTGTGATGTGATTTCTCCCAAGTCTTTAGTGTGAAAGCTTATGCTAAGTTAGAAGTAAGTTGTTTTAGATATAGGTCTGGGAGTTGGGGCAGGGTGTGGGGGAGAGAAGAGAGAGAGGGAAAGAAGGAAGGAAGGAAGGAAGGAAGTTTGAGACAATCTTGACATAAATGAGGCTGCTGTCCTCATTCTCTTTGAATCTTTAAATGTTGCTGCTTGGGAGGGAAAAAAAAGGAAAATAAACACAGGACGTTGATCTGTTCGGCTTAGTTAGCCGCTCCACCTTGTGAAACGGCACAGAAACACAGGATCTAACCAGATCATATTTACATACATATTAATAAAGCTCCCGAGGTGGCAGTTCAGCCTTCACATACAGAGCAAGGATCTCTGCGAGTTCTCATTTTAGACCCATAAAAACAGATAAAAAGAGGTCTTTTGGGCTTCCCTGAATATTTTTCTGCAGTGGTTTTATATCATTTCTGAAAATTACATAGTTAAGTGGCATCAAATTTCTGGGTGATATAATAACTCAAAATGTGTAATTTTTTTGTATCAAATCACTTTGCAGCCATAAACAGAGCTTCAGAACCTCAATTAGAGGAATGATTTGGTGGGGTTTTCATTTATGGCAAACAGTAAAATTGTTCTTGTTATCTATTCAAATATATATAAATTGCAACATTTATTCACTTGATTTTCTTTTCCATGACACTGGTGTATTTGAGAGTGCAGTGAAATGAAGGCTTAAGAGGATAATGTATTATCCCCTGCCGCATTCCCAAGACTTTTTGGAGTGAGGCAAAAGCGATGAAGATTTTGCTGTGTTTTCAAGACATTTGGTGTCCCCTTATTTTTGCTGGCTGTGACTTGCTAATGTTTCTAGGAGTGAATTTAGAAAATGAGATATTTCTCAGCATTTACATTCTAAATCTTCCTTGGAGTCCCTTCCTCAGTCAGTGGTCTGTAAGTTCTTTTGCTAGGGTTTTTTTTGTGGGTTTTTTTTTCAATTCACACAGAGTTCCTCATTTTTCTAACTCTTTCTAAGTGTTAAATGTACTAGATAAGAGTCAAAATGCTGGTGCTGAGTTTTCACCTATGCCTATTTTCCACAAAACTAAGCAAAAGCAAAACAGTACCACAAAGAAAAAAGAAAAGAAAAGAAAAGAAGAAAAGAAAAGAAAGAAAAGAAAAGAAAAGAAAAGAAAAGAAAAGAAAAGAAAAGAAAAGAAAAGAAAAGAAAAGAAAAGAAAAGAAAAGAAAAGAAAAGAAAAGAAAAGAAAAGAAAAGAAAAGAAAAGAAAAGAAAAGAAAAGAAAAAAAAAAGAAAAAAAAGAAAAGGAAAGGAAAGGAAAGGAAAGAAAGCCCTAATGGAACCAGCAAGCCAGAACAGAAGAAAAACACTGTTTTAATTTTGGGGCTTTTTAAAAATCACATAAAATGCAAGATCAGTCCATGTTTTCCTTCTTTTAAGCTTCAGACTTTCCGACGTAGAGATCCAGTTGTGTCTCAAGTTGAGATCACTTGCAGGACCTCAGGGATTGCAGTGAGACCCAAACCTGCCCCTACATTTGTAACTTGAGGGTCTTTCTAAAAGATAGCAATTCTCTCCAGCACCTTCTCTCATCCTGCAAAGGACCACCTGCACCTGTGTTGCACATGCCAACAGGCAAAGGTAGAGGGGAACATGTTTACAAGCATCCAACACAAAAAGGAGTCAAGCATCCCATCTGCTATATGTACTCCATCCCAGCATGAATGCCATTTGTGCATCCACACAGCACCCGCTTTAGGACAAAAAAAATTTGAAGGAAGATGGGCAAAACCCGCTGTTGCTGGGGAGACTTTTTTAAAAAAAGCTGGCACATCTTTGCTAACGACTTCAATCCAAGGATTGTTTGTGCCTTTGGAAAACAAATGCCATCATTGCTTGGTGCAGTAAGCTAAGTTTTGTGAACCAGCACTAAACTGATCCAAAAAAAAAAAAAAATCCGTGAAAACCTCATAGAAATTGAGGGGGTTTTTTTGTCAGAAGAAGTACTTTTAAAACTTGGTCCATTATGGAAATGCATAACATAGTCTTGCATGAGAGACTCATGTGCAAGTTGGCTGGCATGTGGTGGGGACAAAGAACCCCTCCTCCCTCCACAGGTATTGCTCAGAACTTGCACTTGAAAGCAGAGGAGAGCTGTATCAATCCCAAATTTCAGCTTGTGCAAGTTTCGACCAATTTCTTCTCTTTCCCTTCTCAGATGATTTTAAGAGGATTTGAAATCTTTAGATTGTTTAAAATAACAAAGGCCTCTAAGCTCTGAATGTTGCAATGAAATCTTCAGCTTGAACTCATGACAAAAACATTCCAGTCTCTCTCTTGTGAATCATGAAAATCTGAATCTGAACATCAGAAGAGAGCGGCAAGCCATTCATTCTTGATCTTTTTACCTCTACCTTCTTCCTACCTTATTTTATTTAAATGCGGTATTATCCATAGTAACAAATTAGCATCGTTGTTATTATTATTTTTACTATTTTAACTTGTGCAATGAAACTCAGACAGGGAAATTCATCAGTTTCTAGGTTCAGTATCAGCCTCTGCAGTTTCATTACTTCTGTTGACAATTACAGATCGCAGAAGTGTGGATGCCTGGCCGGGGAGTGCTTGTATATTGCACCCAAATTACACATTCCTGTTCATAAAGAGTGGAGCAAAGTATGAATGTTAGCGTCATTGCTCGTGTCTCAGGCAACTACTCACATCTTAATTGAAAATGATCAAATAACTGTATTCCCTTTGATAAACAAATGACAATGTCTTGCCACACTCACTGAGGACAGTTGAGCAGGAAAGCCAGGGGCAACAGCTGGCATTGGCCATTACACACTGAGAAGACACACATGTGCGCACACACGTGCATGCTCCAGCCCTGGATTGTGTTCCCTTCCAGCTCAGTTCCTTCAAGGATGCTGCTGCTGACTCCAGGATCGTGCTTCCCACTCTCCCAGTTGTGATTTTGCCTTCTCCCCAAGCACCTCGCTTTCAGCTTCTGCGCGTGAGCTGCAGGTCAGTGCCGCAAGGACAGATCAGTTCTTTCTCTCACCTACACTGCTGCTTTGAAGGGTGATTTATGATGATCAGGCCACCTCGGTGCTGGGTGGACCAGAGATTTGATAGCACCCTAGTCAAAGGCCACCGAGAAGCGCAGCATGTACAGAGCAGCAAATGAAGTCTTCTCTGAGCCAACTGTTCCACCTGGACCCCACTACAAATTATTGTTTTCAATTACCACCTGTGTACTCCTTCCCATGCAACTTATTGATGTAAAATTACAACAACACTGGTATAAATAAGTTATGCTGTGGTTGTAAAATGGAAGAAATTTTGTTGTAGCAATTATGTTCAGCAAGATGACAAAATAAATTTCCAGTGCTGTGCTTGCAGTAACCTGGGGAATTTAAACCTCATAATTTCCATTCATTTCAGATAATTTGGAGTAATTTCTATATGTAATAACTTTGTAATGAAAAACACAGCGGTACTGAAGTGATTTCAACTCTTTTTTTTTCCTATGGTATACATGGCACAAAATAAATAATAAAAATAATATTTCCTTTTTGTATGTGTTCGGTAATTCTTTCAGCAAAATCATAAACTAATACCAGGACTAAATCTCTGTCCATGAAATGAAAAATAAATTGAGTTAAAGAAAGTGAAAAAGTATGAAAGGCCTTGGATGTTTTATTGTGACTTTATTAAATTGTATCATCTCTATGCTCTATGGTATCCCCAGGGGTTACTGTTCTGGGGAAGGGCAGAGAGCTAGATAGATACATGTCCCTAGATCAGAAGCAGAGATGGTTGGAGGAAATTCATACAAAAGTGCTTAATTCAACCCCTTAATTTTTAAAACGGAAACTAGAAGTAATAATAAAATAATAAAAAATAAAAGAATATGAGGGAGGTGTGGTATGGTACAGGACAAAAGGCACAAGTTGCTTTGGGGCACTGATTTTCATTAGTGTATTTGATGGTAAGTTACTTACAGACTGTAAACATGTGTAATCACAGAATAGGTTCCAATACAAGGGAATAGCATTTAATTAAAGATAAGAAAGAGTACTGTACATCACTGAAAAGCTGTATCTGTGTCCCACTTACCATCACAACACGAGGCTATTATTACACAATAAACAAGAAATCATATGCTCTGATTTGTGGAAAACAGTGAATTGCTTGGGAAAAATAATAACACGATACCAATAATGTTACTTTTGCATTTATGTCTCCCATGCATCTCCAGGTAGTTTAAAAAGGTGTGTAACAATTTAAATGCTTGTCCTAATAATAAGCAAAAGGAGGCATTAAAGGTGTTCCTATAACCTTGAAAGGTCACCCAGCTGAGCTGTGGGACTGAAGCAAAAATGCAAGGCTACCAGGCTGAAAAACAGTTCTCTTAACTGCTAAAAACCCACCTCCCAATACCACATCTATCTCTCTTTTTAAACAACAGAAATATGAAAATGAGATGTGACTACTCTTGAGCTGTACAAGAAGAGGGTCAGTTTGAGTAAATTCCCCCAATGTCGTGCAGGGATGGTACTCAAGGTTTGCACCTGCACACCCTTGAATTTGCTGGGTGAGTGCTCCTTACCCATGGCCTGTGCTGTAACCCTGCCTGAAGGCTGCCTGAAGATAACATGGAATGCAAGAGGACTGAAGGTTTATGACAGCCCACTGGAAATGTTGTCTGGAGATCTTACAACAGCAGTGCTGGGTAACCAAAACTACTGTCTGCTCAGAAGGGAGGAAGGAAAAAGACGGTCTAGAAAATACTCTTATTTTGAAGGGACACATCAAACCACAGAAAAACAATGCACAGATTCTCAGTTTGGGGCTTGCCTGATACTGAAACCAGTGGTCGTTAGGTACCTAAATAATTCCTGAGACTCTATTGCCGATTAGATCAAGTCAGGGTTTGTCATACAACACTTTATGCCCCAGGTCACCAGGAGATGTGGGTCCAGAGGCCATACTCCAGCAGATACTTTGGACAATTTAGATCTAGAAACACTAGAGGAAATGTAAGAGAAGTAAAAGTCAGCCACAGTACAACAGCACGCAGCAGTTGGCACCAAGGTTTTAAAAATACAGATCCCATCCCCAACCTTCACACTAAAGAAATGGAAATGGAAACAAAGTTCTGAAAGCTAGAAGCAGGTAGAGGTCAACAGCAACATGTAGTGGCAGGGAGCTAAAAAACTCTGATCCCTTCATCAAAAGCAGCCTCAAAAGCAAGGCCCAAAATAGAACCCACTTGTGGTCACAAAGTTGAGGGGCTGCATTTGAATAGTGGCTCCCGTGTCTCTGTATCTTTGTGTAATGATGTTGCAGCTACTGAGAAGAGGGAGCTCTGCTGCTGCTCGAAGCCTCCACACCAAAGCCCAGGAATGTTTTTTGAAATCTATTTTTTAAACATATATATATATATACATATATATATATACATATGCTCATTCTATCTTTTGTGAATTTTCTGATCCCCCTTCAGAATTAGAGATAATTGCACTGCTTTCCACTAAATTGCTCAAGAATTCAGTAGATACTTTCCCAAGGAATATTTTTTAAGAGAATATGTTAATGCCTATAAGCAAAGTAAACAATCATTTACAGAAGTACATATCTAAATTCTTCTGAGTCAGGTTAAGACAAATCTTTCCAAATGGCAATGCCCTTGCATATCAACTGCCATTCGAAGCATGACCCGTCCTGAGCCCTTCCTGATAGACAAGGTGTCATATATTGAGTCTTAGCTGGGACACGGCACAAGTGGATTTTATTTATTTTATTGAATATATGTAGATGAGATCAGCCTCTAAATTGAGATTATATAAAAAAAAAATCACTCTATTTTCTGTATTCAAATTTTAGTTGAGACACTGAGCTCAAACTAGCTATCCCGAAGCAGAACTATACTGATAGGGGAAAGAAAAGAGATGAAGATAAAAGCAGGTGTCATTTTAAGCATATTAGTAAGTCCAGTTGCTTTTCAGATTATTCATGTGTTTGCAGAACCAGGGCCTTAGACTAAAGTACACCCAGGGCCATGTTTGCCTGTATGCACAGCGATGAGCACACTACCAGCGCTTGCCATGCAAAGGAGAACATCGAATAAGAATAAAACTATGCCAACAAAATCCCCCTCACCCCATGCGCAAATTAAATTCATGATGAGCAGGCCTGAGGGAGGGAAGCAGCAGTGGAGGCCTGGCATGCCATGTTAAACTGAATCTCCCTTCTGCCTACTCCTCCACCTCTTTCTTTTCCTCCTCCTCGCCATGTGGCATCCTACTCTCCTGCTGCTTGCCTGCTACGCCTCTGCATCCCCTCCATGAAGCACCGCACGGTAGCAGTAGCAGCAGCAGGAGCATGCTGCCAGTCCCTGCCTAATCATCCCCCACCGTGCCCTCCAGGAAGACCTGCTCACCTCCTCAGCCTCCTGCCCCACCCAAAATCACACAGCTACCTGGGGAGAGTCACGCACTGGCACCCAGCCAGGACACTCGGGCGCCTTCTGGACCCACTGCACTTGAGGACACAAGTGTCAGGCAGCTGACGGATGTTCTGTCCACTCAAAGCCCCCACCAAGGTGGCTGTTGCTGCCACACCTGCAATACTTCAGGCGATCCAGAATCTCAAAACAGCCTCCATGAGGCACTCAGACCTACTATCCCCTGTCCTTCGCAGCAGCTCACTGGGGTATTGAACTGTTCTGTGCCTTTTTCAGGATGAAAGCTCACAGGCTGACTTTTCAGGATTGATTTCACTGTGGTTAACCCTGAGCTGGTCACTCATGGTCATGGGTGTTGCTTTATCATTCTCTATCAGAGCCACGTAGCTCAGGCAGTTCCTAGTGGTGGTGGGTGTACTTTGCTGAACTTTCCCACACTTCCCTTTGACTACAGGGAAAGTCAGAGGAGGAGCCATGGGACTGGCAGGAGGGGAGATGGGGTGCTCTGGACCATAGGTACAGGCCAGCAGCACCCGTGACAATAATTTTACCATTGGCAAACCAAGCCTTATGTCCGAACCAAAGTACAGCCTATCTGTTGCTGCAGGCTGGAGATTGTTCTGAGGTGACTAACCCATTCAAATCAAAGTTTCAGCATGATATATTCTGATGAAATTATAAGGATATAAAATATGAACACAGCAAAATCATTGGACCTAAAAGCCTCTGTGTACATCAGCTTTCTACAGGCAAAACCTGCAGATACTCTCATGCCTGTATACACACCCTTCTGCAGAAGGGTTTTCAAGCCCACTGTGGAGGGCTGGGCATGTCTGTGGGCTCTGCATAGGCAGCTTCTGCCTGCTGGCAGCCGTGGTAGGCGAGCACTGCTCTTCCCATCTCAAGGCTGGACAGTCCTGCTAGAGATGCAGGGCTTGCCAACTCAGCCACACACCCTTCCTGACCCAAGCTGCTGAGAAGTGACACCTTACAAACTCAGCATAGCAGTGGGTTGGGATCTCTTCATTGCGTGATGCAAGCTTGCCCTAGAAGAAGTAGTCACAGCCTTGCTACTGTTTCGTTGCTGCCACCTTCAGATTTTATTAAGATTTGGAAATTTTTTTGTGAAAAAAGTTCACAATAAAAAAAGATATTTTCCTAACTGCAGTGGGGAAAAGGAAAAAAAAGAAAATTTAAATGTGCCAAAATCCCAAACTGTGCCAACCAAAATACTCAGCGTTCCGGAGGGGAAAAAAAAGGACACTTTGCTAAACACAATAGAAGGAACTAAACCAGCAAATGCTTCTTCAGTCACATGCAGAGCCTTCAGTCTTACCTCATGAATCCAGAGTGCCTGTGGTTACCATCTTGCTCTTCTCTATCAGCTTGGGCTTCATCTGTTTTTGAGACCATGAACCCTGAAATCATTCCCAGCAGGCCAGCACCCACCCAGGCATAAATCTGCAGAACTGGGGGTCTCTGGCTGACCAAAAACTCATCTTCTAGGGCACTGCAATTCCAAGTACAGCAAAAGCCTTATGTGTTGTGTGAGAGGTAAAGTTTCAGCCATACTTCTCTCACCTTTGAGAGGTCAGTGAGTGAGGTTCAGTGCAGGAAAACAGGTGGAAGGCCCAAGGCTGACCTGGCCCAGCCTGGCATTGACCTTGCTTTGGCTTCCCTGGCCACTCACGCTGCCTGGTGCTGTGCAAAATGTCTGCTGGTCCCTGATACAGAGTACATGTGCTTGTGCGCTGCTGGCTACTGCTTGGATGTAACCACACAGCACCACAGGCGTATTCCTGTGTGCTTGAGGTCTTAATTTCTGTGATGAATATGTTGAAATGTTGGGATTCCCCAAGAGGCTCATTTTGTGGCCATTTGGGACATTTAGTATTCAAATTGCATGTCTCTGGGACATGTGAAATTCAAACCTTTCAACTCTGCCCATTGCTCCTGAGCACATGGATTAGCTGGTTTGAAGGCTAGAGGCCACTTGCATAATGCAGGCACCAGAACCTCACCCAGGCTTTCCAGCAACCAAAGCCACAGCTCCCACTGGAAATGCAGAAAGCCACCCCGTCTTGACTTAAGAACGAGTCCAAAACAACCGTAAGTGAATTGTTTCAATGGGGTATTGCTTCCCTTATTAAAAACCAATGCACCTTATTGCTAACCTGATTTTGTCCACTTTCATTTTCCAGCCCACTGATCTGTTCTAGGACAGAGAACTGAATCCTTTTCCCAATGCTGGTCATTCCCAATTTCTGGTCATGGAATTCCTGAACTTTGTCATCGACAAATCAGTTGTGGTGCCTCAGTAAAAGGTGCAGAATTCAGAATCCAAATCACCTCCTTACCTCTTTTCTAAGCCTTTCCCAGCTCTCACAAAATTACACAAGACTTCCTTTACAGTGCTAAAAAGAAACAAAGCTGGTGTTCTCACCTCGCTTGCAGAGCCAAAGAAATCAGTCATCAGGAACCAAAATAGATTTATTGTGCATAAGAAACCTAGAGAGCTTGTATTTATTTAAATGGACTGGTAAAGGAAAGGCATTCAAAATCCATTGCAGAACCAGAGCTGTGCTATAACCAGTCTGCATCAAAGGCAGGTTTACTGAGGAGGATAAAAAGGCTCAACCTCGTCCTCCCTAATTAGCTCTAATCAGTGAGAGATATTCCTGCCACAGGCTAAAGGAATTGCCACATCTCTGCAGAGCCCTCACATCCTTAGCACTGCTCTCTCCCAGCCTGTTGGTTTCACTGTATTTACCCTTGTCCTCCCTCTCCTTTGGTTATCATCTCCACTCGATTTCAAACCAGACATGCCCAGTATTTTTCTGTTTTCATCAAAACGGATATCAACCAGGAACTTCTGTGCTTTGAAGGCTCCTCTGAGGTATTAATTACATTTTTAAGAGACACATATACCTTTCAAAATCCTGCTGGCCAGAGCATGAGGCTGGGACTCATGAGAGGCAGGTGCACTAAGTAACAACCACTATCAATGTCAGAATTCATTTTAACAAACTTATCCTTTTTTTCCCCTGTTAGATTCTAGCTTAAATATTACTTAGAACAGAATGCAGTAATGTCCCTAGTACACAAGAAAATTATTTGTACTGTGTAATCACTTTCTGCACAGGATTGTCTTCTTGGATCTTGCTTGTACCTTACCAGCACAAAAAAATCTGCAGTTACCCATTGCACAATATTGTGAAGCATAACTTGTCAAAGAGAATTAAGGGAACTGTAGTTTTATCTACAGTTGTTGCACAGATGTCTTATCTCAAGTTGTACTTCAAAAATTATATTTCCAAAAGAAATACATGTTTAAATATATATTTTATGTTTTACCTCCTATGTATTGGAATAAAAATGCAGGTGTTCAATGAGACCATATTTTAGAGCTAGGTCATTAGTGCTGTCTTATATCTACTGGATACAATGTCTACCTTAAAATCTCTGCCTATTCCTCGCTTGTTATTCCCCAAAAATTCTCACAGTCTTTAACACAGGTCAGCTGAATTATTTTGGTAGTGAGAGACAAGATTCACATAGGTAAGATTTTGTTACTCATTTTCATTAAAAGAAGGGCACAGCTGATTCCTCTGAAATTTCAGCTGTCAGCAAGTGATAATTATTGTGTAAGTTGTCTTTCTTTTATTGATAATTCTAGCATGTCAGTTACTTTGAAATATATAGATACCTGCATAGGAAGTGTCAGATAGTTATACATCCTGATGCCAAACAAAGAGGCAGTTGGTCCCACTGTGATTGCACTTGAGCTCGTGTGGATGGAAGTACTTCAGCTGTAGGATGGCACCAGTGGTTTTAGATTTCAAGCCCATAGTCTGCAAGGAGATCTGTGAAAGCATGTGGCCACATGCCAGGTTCTTGGCACAGTAGGCAAACCACAAATTTAGCTAGCTCTTAAAAATACAGGCTGAAGAAATAATTTTTGATGATTATATAAATTAGCAGCGTAAGATCTATTGTAAAGTATATGATGCACTTTCTGAAACAGGAACTTAGAAGCTTTGGACCTGATCCGTCTGGTACCTTGCGTAGGCATTCAGACATGTCCAAAAATGAGTGCCCAAAGCTACCAGGTCAGGGTAAAATATTTCATTCACCCTTTACACACAGTGTGTGGGAACATGCAGTCAGAAGGTCTCTGATCACAGCATAGACTGTGTCTGGGCCAGATTCTCTGGGCGATGTTATCTCTTCTGACATGGCACAGGGAACAGAGCCATGCCCTTTAGTCCCGTTTGAGTCCTGGACATGGCCCACAGAGACTGTCTGTCTCCTTGAACAAGCAGAGGCTGTGGAGGGTTTGTACCACCTTGTGACCAGAGGAAAGCTGTGCACTGCCCCATGCTCTGCCCTGGGTGGCAATCTTGAATGTCAGCTGTTATAAACTCTGTGCAATAACATCTCTTGTTTCACAGATTTATTATCAACAGCCTGCGTTGCCCATTGACCTCAAGGTGGTTTTATTGTACATTACCACGCTGTGGACACATATCTCCAGGTTAGACTGAATTGCTGCTTATCACTTCTTTTAACGACATCACTGCTTCATGACCCAGCTGTCTCTGACCTGCCTGTTGATGTAAGGACAGATGTGGGGCCTGAAGTCCGGTGGCCATGCTCTGTCAGGTGTGTGGACCCTTGAAGTCCCTCCTGCTGCTGGAGCCATGCTGTGGATATCTAAAAGGGATTCCACTTTTTAATTCCTTTGGGAGCTGCAGGATTGAAGCAAATGTTTTGTTTCTTTACCTCTCTTGCATCTTTGCCCTTGCCAGGCATTTTTCTTCCAGCCTCTCTTGTTGTTTCACTACAGAGCTCCCACACTGGCCCCTGCCGTCTGTGTTATTGGTAGGCTGTTCCCTCCTGCTTGCTGCCTTCCTTTGCTGTATTGGTTTGCCCTTTCCCTGGGATAGCTAGCTGTTCCCTTGATATCTGGAGGTGTTTCTCCAGGGCTAGATCTCCTCTTTTTATACACTTCTATAAGAGGGACTAATGTCCTACAGATGATCTTGGTTCTATTTAGGGAGTGTTTAACATCTCCAGAGTTATAGATTTTGCAGCTCTGTAAGGCAGGTGTCTATCTCAGCTCCTGCTTCTTGAGGTGGGGTAAAAGATGCAGTATTTCTCCAGAGTCTCATTCTGTCTGCAGGGTCATGATTCTAATCAAACACCTTTATCAGCTATTCCAGTGTTTCAGGCATTATTCCTGGCAACAGCATCTCACTTGCTTCTTGTCCTTTAATTCCCAATGAGACAGTAAAAATCTTTACCTTCATTTTCTCATCTTTATCTCTCATGGTCAGCTCTGCATACAGACTTGGTTCTGGCTTCCCTGCTGCCATACAGGTTTGGGGTTTTTTTGCCTACCTTCACATTACTTGTTTGCTCTCTTTCTGTCTGTGCTCTATAAACTTGCTTTTCCTTGCTTGCTCTGGGTTGGCTACCTGGGTTCATGTGCCACATGCTGCGTGATCCCATGAGAGGACTGTAGTACTTCTAGGTGTGGCTCTCTGCTAAGACAATTTCTTTGTTTATGCTGATATGCCACAGACACTGGCTTCCTGGTGCTGGTAAGTTCTTCTGTCCTGCAATTCTCGTCTCCCTGTCCTGTTCCCAGGGGTAGGCTAGAATTGTCCAGCCATCACCCATCACAGTAGCCTGAGCTGCTGCCAGGTGGGATGGGACATGCAGGAACAGCAACCCATTTGCTCTTTTGCTCTCTTCTTGAGCACAGTAAGGTGTCCAGACCTTTAGCAGCCAGCAGAATACAACTGGACAGAAATGGTAGGACTGTCCATGTGCAATGGGCAGGACTTGGGCAGTCCCACACACACATATGCAGGCCTTGAGCTCTATCACATATGGAAAGAAACAGACATGGCACAATTCAACCTAGCCTAAAATGCATGAAACAAATTACTCTACCAAAAAAAAAAAAAAANAAAAAAAAAAAAAAGCTTAAAATGCTTGCTTCCCTCCTTTTTTCATCAAAAGAGGAGACTATCTCCAAAATGGTGAAAACATGATGTGAGTGTGTTTAAGAAAGAGGGAAGCTCAGAGAAATGACCCAGGGAAGAATATTGATTTTGCTTTCTTTTGCTGGGAGAAGGATAATAATTCCTCATTCTTTTGTACTTAGAAAAGGAGAAAACTTTGCTGTTTTCAGCAAATGTTCAGGATCCAAATCTTCTCTGCTTTGATGTAGTTGCTGCTTTCCTTTGCTCGATGCAGCTATCCCAGTATAAGACCAGCAACAGAATAGAGAACCAGAACATGTATTTTTTTAAAAATAGATGAAAAAAATAGATGAATGAAAAGCCCTGCTCTCCTGGTGTTAATGGAAGGCTTCTTTGTATTTAGTACTGTGGAGAAAATTTGTCCAAGAGCAATTCAACCAAATGTAAATATTGCCCCCTACTAGTACTGCCAAGATCAATGAGAAGCTGGATTATCTGCCTCATAAGTGCCATCATTTATGTTAGATCAATGCTGGGGCTGGTTACGTGTATGCACCTCATTTTCCAGTACGTTTTTTTATTATTTCTTTTTTTTTTTTTTAATTTCAATTCAGTGAATGCAATGCTGATGAAAGCTCTCAGGTTGAGATCTCTGGAAACTGAAGTCATCTGGTTATCAGAAGAGCACGTTCTGGTGTGGCATCTTCCAATTCCTGAGGTGTTTCCAGGAGACACCCCCCAGGTAGCACCAGTCTGCTGCCCTCTGGTCAGCTGGTCAGTCTGACAAAATTACTTACATGAGTGCAAACTGCAGGATATGTCTGTACCCCAAGGTTTTCTCACTCAGCTTGATAGGCTGCAAAGCTCAGTCCCCACTGTTTGCGCAAGCTTAGATCCTCATTGCTATGTTGGGTTTCTCTATAAAGAAGTGGGAATTCATTTTCGTTGCATACTCACACATTTTTATTCATTTCCCACAAACATTTATAGAGGAAATGTTTTTGTTTCTTCCTTCCAAGAGTGTTCCCAAGAAGTCTTGCAGTATCTACCAAGAAAGTTGGACCCTGATCCAGCAAAGCAATTAAGGATGTGCTTAAAATTACAAACTATCCACATGACTGAAGCACTCTGTCAGAACCAGGACATCTTTCTCCTGTCCTGACTTTTCATTCTGTGATTATAAATTATCAAAGTAAATGAAGACAAGGCAGTGACACAGGGTAGGTTGCAACAAAAGTGCACAAGCATCATCCCACACAACCAGCCCCAGAGACAGGTAGCTGGGGCCTGGAAAGCACATTTCTGCTTTATGTCACTTCCAGATTCAGACTTTTGTGTCCACTTAGGACTGTCCCACTTGGCCTCCAGCTGGACCAGTGAGCTTTGCCCAAGCGCCCCTGGATGGCACAGCTCCTACAAGCTCCCTGCATCCCGAGAACTTCCCTTGAGGGGTTTCCTACACATATACCGGGGGGAGATCAGCACCTATTCTTTGGGGAAATTCCTGTGAGACGGAATCCCTGCAGCTTCAGCACGGCCATAGTGCCATTTTTGAGCAGCTCAGGATGGAGGTGGTGGTGCCAAAGCTTTTACAGGAAATCTGCACTACACTGAGCAAAACTGTTTCAGGACACCCTGAGGAGCCTTAAAGCAATATGACATTTTGTCAGATTTCATCCAATTCCACATATTTTGCCAGCGCTTTCCAAACTTCGTTGTCCTACGAATCTGGCAACTCTTCCTTGTCTGCCCTTACAAAATGGGATCAGTTTTCAAAGAGAAATGTGCCCAAGCAAAATCTGCATCTTCCTTGCCAGCAGTTACGGGAACACTTTCCATCTCCTTTGCTTTTCTCTAAGAATCTTCTCCCTCACATTGAGAATTCACTTTATAGGACTTTCAGTCCTTCATCCTGGTCTCCTCCAGGCAGACTTACTAGCTAAGGAGTTTCCCAAGCTTTCTCTTTAGGAAGATGAATCTCCTTCTAGAAAATGAACACGTTTTGTAAAATGAGTTCTTCTAATTGCTGAGGAAAAATATCCATCTTTTGTGATATGGATGAAGAGGTGGTTGCTCTGGTTAGGATAAAAGAAACCAAATAACCCTCATCCAGTCCAATAATAACTGAAAGAGCAGTGGGCTATATACGTACACCCTCACCAATGCATTCATATCTTGCCATCTGCTGAACAGAACCTGAACTGGCAAGCCATCTTGCCTAAAAGTGCTAAAAATTAGAGGAAATTTTCCTTTGGCTCATGTTGTCCAACTATTTGTCCTGAGAATCTGAGAACTAGGGCCACTGTTTTCACAGTACAGCACCAACTCTGAAGATTCAATGAGCCAATACTCTTGTAAGAGTTCTTATTTATAGTGCTTTTCCTTGAAGAGGTTTTTTTCCTTCAAAGCCTATTGGTGAAAGGATTAGATGGGGTGAGGGGAGAGATAACTATCCAAGAAAGTAAGAATATACATCTGTGAGTCATCACTTATCTCAACAGACCAGTCCTGGGAGCAAAGAGTGCTATGGAAATGTCTATTTTAGTCCAATTAAAAAAAAAAAAAGTTTGGAGAAGTGAACATTTCTGCACAGATTGTCACTACTTTGTGAATACTCACTGAAAAAGCCATGAATCTGGTACAGCTCTACTGCAGACAACTTTGGAGGAAATCTTATTCTCCGGCCGTGAATTATGCACAGATAATTATACTGTTCTTTTTTGGCAGCCCACTCTGTGGTTCCCATCTTGGCACATCATCTCCTGTTCCAAGTCGCACACCCATTAGCTCAAGCCTGAGAGCCCTTCCCCGGGTCACACGCACAACACCCTCTGAAGGAGTGGAACCATGATGACAATTTGTCAGATATGATAACTAACAAATTAGTGCCTCGCGTTGCCGTCAACGTTTGGGGTTTCTGATACAGTGCATGTAGCGCTATTCATTAGGCATGTTTGACAGAGGGTGGGAGGGGAGAGGTTGTTTTGTCTTCCTTCACTTTTAATTCTGACAATTGCAAATACGCTTCAGGCTTCTCAGCGCATACACTCAGTGCACTATCCTGGCTAAATCCTACTGAGGAGAAGAAATGAGCTCTCTTGGGTGACCACTCCAGTGTGTAGGAGTGAAGCATCCTTTTCATATTCTGTCAGCGCTAGAGCAAAAGCAAAAATCTTTCAAAATATCCTTCATGTATATATTCAAATTCCTCATACTTTTGTTCCACTTTAGGAACATAAGATCATTGGAGACGTCCTAGTTCTAACAAGTATTGTGGAAATACATTGTCAAAGCCTTTTAAAATGTTCCCTTAGATACCTCATCTTAGGAGGCAGCCAAGCTTTCAGCAGCTGTGAGATACTGTAGTCAGCTACAACTGCTACAATTTGTTGCAGCTCAGCCTCCTGGAATAATTCCTGTCAATGAATCATTATGGATTAGGCCATACTTAAAAGGTTAATTTATATACAACTGCTGGAGCTTGTATTGACCCTTCTTACACTGGTCTAAGGCGCTGAATGTTTTATTGCCTCTCTGTATAAACAAAAGTTCCAGATAACTGCATATCCTGGACAAGATGTTCTTAACTCTTTCAGTGATGGACAGCCTCTGTGAGAAAGCTCTGCTCATGAGGACACTAGGAGTGGTGTGTTTGGGGACACACCAACACCTCCTGCTTGGGGTTACTGGTGCGTTTGCAAGGCAGTCCCATTACACCATGGCACCGCCAGACTGGATTTTGTAGTTTTTTATCCCTGATAAATATATAAGAAGGGAAAGCTGTGCAGGGAGACCTAAAATCTTTCATTAGAGGAAATGGTGGGATTTGAGGGACACGTTCGTTGTTTGCTGCTCTCATTTCAGCCTGGAGGAAGGAGTTGTGCGCCTGGGAGGTTGTCCACTTCTATACAAGTCTACCACGTTTCTAGTGAAAACATGATTCATCCTTACAAACCTCGTGTCACCTGATGCATGCTTAGCCACCGCACAGGTAGGTGTTGGAGCCTTAAGTGTTATTTGTGAGTAACATTAACCATATGTCCTGGACATTTCTCCACTCCGTAGCTACAAGACGGTGGATACTGTTCAAGTACCCAGGGTATGCTTTAATTCCCAAACATACCTGGTGCTAGCATGGCTCGGGAAAACAGTAAAAACACACTGCCATAAAAGCTCAGCAGCGGCTTAAATGCCTCCAGTTGCTCTGTGCAGTAGAGATGGTGTTTGCAATCCGTCATGGCCCAACCATATGTTATGGGAACACAGGCTGACCTCAACCATCTTCTGTGTGTGTCAGCTGCTGCAGTGCTGCAACCTGATCCTCCCCACAGAAATGCCTGCCAGTACTGCAGCCAGGACCTCCACCATCCTGGAACCATCACGGCGGAAAAATCAGGTGAGAGACTCTCTGTGCTGCATTCACCATGGGCGTTTTAGGTTTGCAGATACTACTGAGACCTGCAACCACATCCCAGCTGCAGTACCCCTTGTGGTAATGTCTGAACCACAGTGTGCTACGCAGACTGGGTCTCCTCAGCACACCTTATGTGCCTCATACATCTGATTTCATTGCGTTATAGCACCTATCCACCATGGGTGCTCTCAGCCATCCCTTACTCAGGCAGCTGCTACCTGCATGTGAAAGCATCCTCTCTGCTGGTGCTCCTCTTCCCAGAGTTTGAGAGGCAAAGACGTGGGATGCATGTCTTTGTCAAGGTTTTCCTAGATGTAGAGACGTAGCCCTTCTGAAGCCATTTCAGTCCATGTTTGCCAGAGGAGTTTCCATCATGTCTTCCTCTCAACATGTGCCAGGATTACAACTATGATCTACAATTTTTTCACAGCTTAGAATTTTTTTTGGTGGGAAAAGGCCATCACCTTCTCCTCCCAAAGCAATCCCAGCAATCCCAGTGTGAATACTGTTGCTGCTATGGGTTGTGTGACTACAGCTGTGTGCTGAGGTCGTCAAACTCCTGTAAAACAGATGATTCAGGGCTAGTCCAAGGACTTTGTAAGCCAGTCTATCCATCTCTGCATATCTGGGCAGTGCTGCCACAATGAGCCTGGTATCCTGATGTGGCAGGAAATGTTCATGGCCATCTGCAGATATACAGCTTAGAGCTAAAACTGAAAGAGTCTTAACATGCAGCACCTTGGGGCTACTCAGGTTGAATTAGGCTACCTTATCAGTACTCATAAACCCTACCCTCACAGATTTAACAGTAGTCCTCCCTTCTGCCAAGACAGTAGAGCATTGTTCTCCTCCTGGTTATGAAGGATAGAAGCAAGACCTCTGTCTCCCCTTCCCATGTACCCAGAAAGGACAAACACACAGGGGCTTGCTGTAAAATACAAAAACCATCCCTCAAACAGAGCCTGTTCTCTTCTCCCCACAAACATCCTGAAGACGTAGAAAAAGGTTTTTATCTCTCCAAAAGAAACATTTTGTCAAAATCCCATGCTAAGAACTTTCCCTCCTTCATCTTTGATATTATTAGAGGGCTAAGAGCCCTTTTCTGACAATGATGCATGTCAGTGCATGTAGTGGAGGCCCCTGTTAAACCTGGTACCAAACCTCCCTGGGCAGGTTATCAGTACCTCTTTGCTGCTGTTTGCCCCTGTATTTCTCCCCTACCTAGAGATCCTGTGTCTCCCCAGGCTCAAGGGAAGCTGCACCCCAGTGCTGCCCCTCCTGGGGATACCCACCCATGCAAACAGAGAAATTAAGAAATCTAAGGAAGGAAATTAAGAAACCTTCTAAGGCCCACAGCTGTAAGGAGGTGGCACACAATTTATACTGTAGTGTACATTTAATATCAGCTGTTCACTTAGATCAGATTAAACCTGTCAGCTTGACTTAGAAATAAATTCAATACCAATCTGGACAACAGCAGAAACAACTCAGTGTGGCTAGGGTGTCCTGTTGTGGTACCTTGCTGTTGTTAGATCCCTAGCAAGGCTGGATGGGCTGATGGCTGGGACAAGCGAGCCTTAAGATGTTTTGTCATGGGAGTGTGACTGAGCAAGCACCAAAGTGCCTCTTGATCTTACTCCTATTTCTGCATCTCCCTCTCTGGGCAGTGGGGACACAAGCTGACTGTTGGGGTCAGTTTTGCTGCGATAGGGTTCCCCCACTGTTTGTTGCCACAGCCACACCCAGCTCTTGGTTGCCAGAAGTGATTTATGACATGGTGAGTTATTTTTGCTGAACACAGAGGTATTTCTGCTAGGAAGAGAAAATAGATCTAAGTCCTGCCTCACAAAAGCAGATAAGGATATATCTCTGTTTGAAATTAGGGGCTGCTTTAGAAGCCTAAAGCAGGTCATCATTCTCTCATAAAAACTATGTCGAAAGAAGAAAAAGTCTCCTCCCATATCCCCTGGATGGAGATGCAACATGGAAGGGGAGGCTTGCTTTCCTCTTTACCATCCTGCCTGAGCTCAAGGCCAGGTTTCCCCTGAGAAGAGGCACAATCCACCGTATTCGGTTTCCACCAGCACGACTTCTCTTGCAGAAGCCCTTCCACTTGTTGTAGATAATAAAATATTTATTTGCCCAGAGATTTGGACCTCTCTTCCTTATTTCACATTAGTGTGCTAATCGCTGGCAGCAGAGTAAGTCTCTCTCCCCCTCATCATGCGCGGGTGCTCTCCTCCTTCAATTCAATGGATATTTATTTTTCATATAAAGTAGACTAACTGGAAAACCAGAGTATCTGATTACCTGGGGGCAGTGCACTGTGCTGAAATGATGTGCTGATGTGCAGCAAGCAGGCAAAGAGTTTGAAGGGTGGTCTCTGCTTTCCATTTTAAATGGTGTGTTGCCACAGGGTAAAACAAGATACCTCTATGGCTCAGCAGCTTTCTTAACCCAAATACAGTGGGCATCTAGTAGTTTAAAATGTAACTCTGAAAGGACTTCCTTTAATGCAAAGTTTACTCCCTTGGTGAGACTGAAGTCACAGTGTCTAATATCAATTTTTTTTTCCTTTAAAATGGCATGGAGCTTAGGGACGATGAAAACGCAAAGCCAAAACCACCTCCTTTTCTCTCACAGCTTAGATGACACCTCTTTTCTGACACAAACCTCTTTGTGGGGAATTCAAGGGCTTTATTTGAGAATTTCTCTCATTGAATTCTTGAGTCAAAGACTGAAAAAAAAATAAAAAAGTACTCAAAGATCATTATGAAATTGCTTGGCATTTGTGGTCCTGAAAATAAACAGAAAATTCACTGTATCATGAATTCTGTGTTCTCCTTCCTATCAAATAATCTTAGAAGTTCTCACATGACTACTTACATGAGTGGACAATTACAAATTTAAGCAAGAAGATCAGAGTTTGTCTCCTAAAAAATCTTTCAAAATTTGACAGGCAGCAAGTCCTATCCCTTACCATCCTTCCCCAAAGAAACCAGCCTTTGTAACTTCTTTGAAAGTTGGCTGTATCTACGATGTTATTGAGAGTATTTTTCCAACATTGCAAGAAAAATTGTCATGACAACATATTATTAATAACTAAACCTGCTGCTGTTCTTCCTCTGTGGAACCAAAATGCTAGAAACTACTTAAAGCAGGAAAGATAATAATCTGTTTAATAAACATGTTTGATTGTGGAAGACAGAGCTTCTAGACGTTTTCCAGTTGAAGAATTACCTAACTTGTATTTAAAAAAAAAAAAGGACAAGAAGAACTTTGGAAAATAAGTTCATTTGTTTTTCTCAGGCTCTTTTGTCTCAATATTCATGAATGGGAGAAAGCATATGTTGAAGAATTTCATTTTATTTTTGTGGTGTGCCTCTGAGCAGGACCAGAGTGTTGGCTCCCGGGCTGGACAGTGAAGATTGTGTGGCTTGGGCAACAGGATGCTTTGGTGATGAGAATTTCTGATGTTTTTTGCTTCAGTGCCTGGTTCCAACATAGCCCTGGTTTGTAACCACCCACCTGTGACAGCTGCTCTCCATAAACCAGTTGCTGCCTTGGACATGACCAACACTGAGATTGGCTTAGCTAAAGCTCCACAAACTGGAATGGCTGTAAGGTGCTTCTTTTCAGAGTAGACCATTAAAGCCACAACTGTTAATGACTGATCACCTATGCAAATCTCACCTAACCTTGGTCTCTGCACCGGGAAATGTGCTGATGGCCACCTGCAGCTCTGGCCTCTACCTGACACAGGGCATGAGAGCACTGCCTCCTGTGTAAGCCATCCCTGCTGCTGACTCTGGTAGCTGCAGGAGTCATGTGGGGCTCACACAGGGCTTCTCCCCATGCCAGGCACCCTTTCAGAGTAGGACTGAAGCAGGCTGGCAGGGTGTGAGACAGCAGTTTGCACAGATATCATTCAACCTGCACCTAGGTTGTGACTGAATATATGCCCTCAGGTCTACAGAGAGCAATATACAGCCTTTCTTTTAAAAAATATGTTCTATTGGAAAGCATTTCGTGTAGTACAAAGCCAGTAACTGGGTGTGTCTGTTGAAACTCTGAGTCATTTCTCAAGTCCACTCCAAAGCCAGTTTGAGTCCTAACGGGCAAAGGAGCAGTTAAGCAATTACTGCACACTGCAGTCCACACTGCTGATAAAAGACAAGGGCTCAGGTTGTCAAAGCTCAGAGAAATGTCCATCCCTTCTTTTAGGTTAATCACCAGGGCTAAGGTTTTAATTCACACCCCTGTCAATTTTGTTGCAATAGGACGCAAAATAAAATTGGACACAGATTTGTTTCAGTCGATCCAAGTTATAATTATTGGTCAAAAGTCACAACGCCAGACACATTTATTGTTAGTTATCTCAGTAATCTTTAACCTTTCATGGCAAAAGATCTCCAAAGAGAAATAGAAAACAAACAAAGGTTGGGCATTAAAACATAATGACTCAACTGAACCTGCACTAGCCTAAGACTCTATTTTCTCTTCTTTTGTTTTAAATGCCCTTCCAAGATTATAAAGCCAGCTTGACATCTGTATCAGGACACAAGAGTTGTTAACTTCATAGTGATCTTGTCCATGGAGCATCTGTGGAAGTGTTAGGTTCTCTGAAATTCCTGGGTCTTGGCCAATCAAAACCCAAATCATCCCCTACCATTGTGTGATAACTTCACACATTGCTTAAAAGTCTGTGTTGAACTGAAGGTGTTCGTCAAGTCTGTGCATAAATTCCAGCCTCTTTGTTAGGTACTGAAAGGGTAGATACTTCAGATACCGTGCAAAAAAAGCTCTGAAAAAGTGCATATCACTGTACTGAATTCATATGCCACTTGATATTATGTGCACCAGAGCACATGAGGTATGTCCAGAGAGAGATCACTCACCTATTCTTTAAATATGCAAGCGGAATCACGAAATGTCATTGGCACAAACTGAATTAGACAGCACTCTGCCAACAAGGCAGATGAGCTTGAGTTTAAGGCTCTAAGCAGACCCGGGTTCAAACCTCAGCACTGACTTTCTGTTTGACCACAGGTCAATTAATTGCTCAGATAATCTTTGCAAAGTGATGTGAGACCTTCGAGTGAGGGATCGTGTAAGAGCCAGGTGATACACACTTTCATTAATCTCTGGTGTGTCTAAACACAATACTGAGAAAAAAAGAGCTGTGTGAAAACATGATTTCATTTCACAAAGATTCGTTTTAATTTGGTCTGCAAAGTAATTACACAACCATGTTTTGATTTGACTTTTGAGGTTCAAAAAAGTCCAGCATTGACCCTAACACCAGCAATCAGTAAGATTACTGAGACACTTCCAAAGATGTTCAAACTCTTTGAGGAACCAAGTCTGTGGCTCACAAATTTGCAGGAAGAGAGAGGACGTGTGTTGGCTGTTGGGATTTTTTTTGTTGTTATTGCTTGGTTGTTTTGGGGGCTTTTGGGATTTTTTTGGAGGGGGTGTTGGTTTGGGTTGTTGGGATTTGGGTTTTTTTCTTGGAAAGAATTGTCTACTTTCACCTGGTTTTAAATTGACACCATGAGAGAGTACTTTTGGCAGGTTTTTTAGTCCAAACCTATGAGTCCTCCTAGCTCCTGAACAGTGTGGAAATAGTTTTAGAAATTCGGGCAGATTAGAGAGAGAAAGAGAGAAAAGGAGCGCACAAGGGAAAGAAAGAGAAAAATTTCTCAAAAGGCTAGCAAATCTCAGCAACCTTTTGACAAACGTGGTCTGAGTTCCAAGCTTGCAATGAAACCTGAAGCCAGGCAAGTTTCTTGTGATTTGGGGCTCTGCTATGAACATTTTGCACAGCTCTAGCTAAAAGGATCTGTCCTGCTGTGCTGCACTCTGTGCCCTGTGTGCAGTGCATTTGTCACTGTGCAGAACAGAGGAGGAGAGTACAGATCAAAGGCAGCAGAGAAAGATGGGCTCAGCAGCATTCGAGGATCAAGGTGCCCCTTAAAGTTTTTCTGCTTTTCTATTTGTTGTTAAATATTTTTATTTGGGGGGCATATGAGGGGGGAGATGCAGAAAGAACTCTGCAACCCTCTAGTTCTGTGTGCTGCTGATCATTTCTGCATGCAGCACAATGAGCCTTGTCAGTTAATGCCTTAGCACCCACATACAAGTACTCATCTTCATACACAGAAAATCTTTGTGATCGTCATATACAGAAAATCAATCTTATTTCTTTCCAGGAACCCTTGCCTGCTGGAGCAGATCAGCTCTAGAAGCCCACTTCTAAAACAGTGTTTGTAATGCTGCAAAGGAAGGATTTGGATTAATTTCTGTTGCCCTGCTTATGTGCAGAGATCTTCAGGCAATCAGGAACATCACCTGCAAATCTTCCTGACAGTACAATTTTGCCTGTAGCTATGAGGTTCAATCACACACAACACGTCTTCCTTCCAGTCTCGCTGCTCTTAGAACAGTGGCGAGCACATTTTCTGTTTGCATTAAGCCTAATACATAGACTCAGCATTTGGCATTGTTTGTAAGTCTATCATTACCTTTGTTCATACTGACATCAAAAGCTTCCTTCATGTGTGTGTCTATGAGCTCAGTGAAGCCTCTCTATCAATCAATCAAACAACCAGGCAATCAATCAACGTACAAGTATCTGAAGCTAAATACAACAAGAGAGCATGTCAGGCAGATACCTGGCTTCTAATTAGGCCTAGGTATTATTCTAATTTCTCTGACTTGTTCTGTACTTCATAGGACCTGGGGATGTATTTTGTCATTAACATGTCAATAAAGCAATACAAATGAGGCTGGAGGGAAATATCAGCTCCCTGCACCACAGTGTCAGCCCCGGTCTCTGATGCATTCTTCTGCTGGGGGGCGAGAGGGGGAAATGCACTTTCAGACGTAGTTGATCAAAGAAATATCATATACAATAGATTTTCTTTTCTTCACTCCAGTGGCTGGGTGGCCCATTGCGATTGATTGAATTTTATGAATTAAGTGAATAAGTGAACACACAATGACAAGGAGGTTGTGTTACAAAAGCTAGGATGCCAGATTCCGCATCCCTTAAGCCAATGTCATTTGGGAATAACCCAATTGACAGCAATGGAGATACACTAGATTTCTTCTGAGGCAGCTTGGATCTGGCCTGCCTTTTTTTTGGTTGCTGTAATTTAGTTTAATTATTTATGCTAACCGTTTTTACAATACTTTAAATGTGCTATGATATATTTTCTCAAGGTAGAGAAAATTTAGTAATATAGGTCATTACTGCAACATTAATGCTATTAAATCTTTGGAGAGAAGAGATCCCACTGCTGGCAGTGTGAAAATGATGAGGTAGATTAGTACAGACAAAGATAAAAACATTCAACTGCAAAAGCAGGGGAAAAACAACAATTCCTCTTCATATCTCATGTTATTTGGAAATCGCAAAATGATCTTATTTCTATTTTCTGTAATATGATATTTTTAAAATAGAACCAAAAAAAATAAGGAAGAAAGTTTAGGGATCCTGGAAATATATGTCTGAAATTAAGAGTATCCATCTAACAACTCTTTCATGACAATGTACTTTCTCTCACCCTAGTAAATTTCTCCACTGCGCTCACGACAATATAAAAAAAGAATATGACAAATCATAGCTTTGATGACTGCAGAGCCTGGATAAACAGAATTATTGTGCTTAGTAAATTATCAATCTCTATTCTTATGTGGTTGCATAATTCAGATAACTTTAAGGAAGAGCTGTTCTGTTCATGAGATTTAGGGATTGTTTAATGCATGAATGAGCTGCTGCCATCTTCTGACTTTTCTGAGTTCTGCAAATTAAAAAAAAAAATTCTACTGTAATCAAGTGCCCTGGGGAAAATACTTGTAGTGTTATAACTTGGAGGCTCCTAGGGCTTCTTTAATAATTTTTAAATATGATTAAGTGCTTCAGGTAACTTTAACAAGCATATAAAGAAAGAATAAAATTGGAATTTGAACACATTGGTGGATTACCATGAAGAGAAGCAAATGAAAACACTTTCCCAGAAAAAGGCTCTTTCTGGGGAAGTTAGACTCTAATTTGCTTCTCTACAGCAATATGGACAACTCTACTAAACCACTGGGCATTGTCCATGTGTAAATGGGGTGAAAACATGACTTAATGAGCTGAAGGTGATACTGAGATTAGGATGCCGTTTGAGAATGCAAGCTCTAAGGGAAGGCTCATAGTTCACCCTTTCTAAAAAAAGAAGGAGCAAATGAAACGTCTGGCTGAGAAAAGCCTTGAATTTAAGCAATTCAGTTTCAAATTTTTCACAACTCTTCAGTTTTACAAGAGGCCAAGGTGAAATCTCAGTTTCGAGCATCCACAGCCTTGGGGACATTTGAAATGAGGAGCCATATTCTGCACTTGGAGTCCTTTTGAATATCAGTGCCCTTTATGCTGTTATTGTTTTGAGGTTTTCTTGATGCAATGTTTGCTCATAGAGGCTGGATCTATAATCCTATTCATTTATCCGCCTCAGGGAAATTCAGGGAAATTCTTTTAAGTTTATTGTGAGAAATAAAGACATTATGGGCTACTTTAAGTGAACTGTGACTACTGCCTGGCATATTAATTGCTTCTGGATTGCCTTCTCCTTCCTTATGGACCCTACTCAGGTAGAGTTGCCTGAAGAGAGGCTTTGTGCTGAGTCTGAAGACTGGCTATTCACATGTTTCAGGAAGAGATATGTGGATATGTCTGGGGAGAAAACAGGTTTTGAGAAAGAAACTTTAAGTCCAAGATAAGTCATTTTTGTCACCTACCTCTCACTTGTGCTCAGCACCAGCCATTCTGAATGTTTACAGTTTATTTTCGAGGTTTCTGCACTCAGCCCATAGGTCTGAGTACAGGTACACTGATTTTGGTACTTGACAAACTGAGGCCCCATCAGACAGCCTCTACCATCACACCATCACACCCCGACAGTGGAGGCACCCAGCCAGGACGAGCACGTTCTGCGAGCAGTCATCCTGCTCCGGGAAAGAGCCGTCCGAAGGAAGTTCCCCTGGAGCTCAACACGCATCCAAAAGAGAAATGCTGTGGATAATTTAATAAACCCAGAAATTCACTGAGACTGTGCCCGTAGTCCTAAGGAGCAAATTAGACATCAAGAATCATAGATACGAACATTACCTAGTCAGAGAGCTCTCCTTTAATTCCCTCTGTTGGACATACAGCTGTCCTCTTTAATTGCTTTGGCTCTGAGGGAAAAGAACAAGTTGACAAAGTATGTTCTGATCTGCAAATCAATAAGAAAGAGTCAAAGAGTATAACACATCTCTCTCTCATGCGCTCACTTCTGTTCCAGCAGCTGCCCAAATCGTGTAGAGATGACACGGCTTTCAGTGGTACTCTCATACCCATCTTTGTGCATATTCTCGGGTGAGATGGGTGGAAATAGAAGATTCCCTTTGCCATGTGAATAGATAGGGAGACCAGGATCCAGAGCAGGTACGGGACAGCAGGTACTCAAGGCTACTTCTGTCAGGGTAGGGAGAAACCCCAGGCCAAACAGTTCCTCTGAGTGTGGAGCTTTCCATGGCCACAAGCAGAAGCAGCTCCTTGCTCCAGTGACATAACAAAGCCCCAAAGCCTCCCTAGATGAATCTCCACACCCAGCAGCACCTGTCCCTGTCAGACCAGGCCTGATCCAACGTGTCTGTTACCCACTGTACCCTTTGCCCTTCAGTTAAAGAAGAGCAAAGCACCCTTCATCGTGCCTTCGTGCGGGTGGCTGGGAGCCCCTGGAGGCTTGGTGACCCGCTCTCACCCTGGCAGCCTGCGCCTTCGTGCCTACACAGTATTTACAGCTCTCCTGCGCCAGCCCCACTGCCAGCTGTGATAGTGCCAACATGCTGCCTTTCTACTGCCTGTGGAGAGCCACAAGACGAGAAGCCTTCTGCCTGTGTGCTGAACCAGTGTTGGCTTATGAAGTGTATCCGACATCCAAAGGCCAGCTGTGCTCCATTCCATTCCTAAAATCTCGAGCCGGTGAATGAAATGAATGAAATGTAAGCGCTGCTTTATTAGCTTCTTTTATGTAGTCACCTCAGGCTGCACAGGTGTGCTGGGAGCTGCTGGGGTGGGAGATGTGTGCGCTCTGTACATGGTTAAGCCATGCGGAGGCATTTCATCTTGGAAGCACATGACGAGGGAGAGGAGAGCCTGTTCGGGACACCACTGACCCAGGCTTGAGGAGGTGTTAGGCTGGAATACTGACCACGTCTGGCTGTCAAAAATACTCTCTCCCTAGCCCTGGCTAAAGTGCAGGGTGGGTAAATACACTTTTTAAATTCACATTCTTTCTATATGTTCCAAAAGAAATTAGTGTCTTAGGCTTACTGTGTTAAACTGCTGGCAGTTCTGCCTGAAACACCTGTACCCGGGAGGGATATCAGGTCTATCAGGACATATATTTATGTCTCAGGGATGCCTGCAGATTTTCTGTGCAGCTTTGCTGTTTGGAAACAAGCCTTCCAAATACTGTAACTTATTTCCGAACTACCTTTGGTTAGGGAAGGTGTTCCATGATGTTATAAATCCTAAACCCAAGAATCCTTGAGGAGACTTTTGCATTATTAGATGATACTGCTAAGGGATGAAAGTGACAGTTTTTCCATATGCTGATCCCTTCATTCCTCCACTCTTCTTGTGCTATGAAACTGAAGATCCAAATTTTTGTCATTCTCCCCAGTAACATGCACAGCTGCACTCATCTCCACAGCTTGAGAAAGTGTCTTCTTGCTTGATGAGGAAAGCTCAAATTTCCCTAAGACCCCCATGAAAATTTGTCTCCATTTGCCCAAGAAATTTACCCTTTATGACACATCCTGCATTTATGGCCTGTGAAAGAAAAAAAAATTACATGGAAAATATGTTAAAAGTTGGGTGTTTTTCCCACCCTCATAACTGTTCCCTGCAAAATGTTTTGAATCATGCCAATTGCATTTATATATTGAGCCTTTCTAAAGAAAGCTGGCAAGACCTTCTGGTGATTTGCAGCCCTTGCTTGCGAACAGGCAGCCTCTGGCCTGTAAAGAGTAAGGAATAGGTGTACAGCCTTGTACATTAAGAGCTTTCATGCTTACTGGACCTGTTGAGAAGCAGATGCTGCCAAGCACAGTGCAGTGACATGTCTAACAATTACAAGTCCCAGCTTTGCTTTCCTTGTTCTCATCTCCAAGAGTAATTCTGATACAAGGGCAAATTGTTTCCCCCACTGAAGAAAACAAAATTTAAATAGCTCTCAAGTTCATCTGTTGTGCCTTCTTATCAAACTCCCATTCCTGTTTACCCAGAGGAAAAAAACTTAAATTTCTACTTTCTCTGCTAAGAATAGAAAATGTCTGGTCTTTAATCTTCAACCCAAGAGGCAGCTCCTTTCCAAACACAGCAGAGTCACTGCCACATCTATCTGCAGACTGCTTGTCCTGAACTTTAGTGCTCGGGCCATTCTGGATGCTCAGGGTTCCATCAGTGAAGAGTGAGAGTGAGCAGAGAAGCACAGCTGCTCCATTGCACAAACTCTCTGACCCAGCTCCAGACTGGCAGAAGTTCCATTGGGAGAAAGCTCTTTGCCCCATCGTGTTTGCACATAGAGGTGGGAGGCAACACCAACAGAGTGTCTTCTCTTAGTGCAGAATTCTTTTGGAGACACTTTAGGGATTGCTATGAATAAATGCTAATTCAGAATTGCCAAAGTAGTAAAACTGGAAAATGAGGAGACACTGCACAGCACAGCAGGAAATTTTTCAAGTGTTCAATTGCTTATTCTGTTCCCTGAGAAAGTCCTTTGCTGAAAGGGAGGTTAACTTACGTGTGATTGAATAACCCTGGGTGATGTGTGTGTGTGTATATATGTGTGTGTGTGTGTATGCTATAAATAAAGACCTCAAAGATGAATATGTGTTTCTTTTTCCAGAAGATATTCCATAGCTGATGCCTCTTTTCACAGATCCCACCTACACCATAGTGTCACTCATTTATTTACCTCCATTCGGAATAAATGTACATTCGGAATAAATTCAAACATAACTTGTACAGAAGATTGTCCAGCAGAGACAAACTGAATGTTAGTTGTAATTATTTGGGTTTGATGACTACAACTCAATTAGTGTGTTAAATTCTGCAGGAAGCAGAAAGGAATTCCACACTCCCAGGCACAAAGTACTTGACTAGAACTGGCTTGAACCTACATGGTGCAGCGTTGGTGTTAGAAATGTGTTGAGTCAAATTTAATTCTTGCCTTTGAAATCCAGAGAAATTCAGGCTTTACCCACACTTATTTTCCATGGAAGAAAGCAGAAGTGTATTAAGGTTCTGACTAGTATCTCTCATGGACACTTTGTTCTAGAATAAATTGAACCATCTTTTTAACTCAAGAATTTCTTCCTTTGTAATGCTGTCAATAAAACAGCAAAGAGTTGCATGGTGCCCTGGCAGCAGAGGACCATCTTGATCTTGGTGGCCTTGGCTCTGCCTTCCATGTCAGCCTCTTTTCAGCCTAGTTTCAGTCTTAGAACAGCAAAAGCCAGGGAGTCCAAGGCTCAGAGATGCCAGCCATTCTTTATCTAGGAGGTTGAAATAAGAGTCTGAATTTTTTGGGGAGCAGTTTCTTGAGAAAATGGCTGATGCTTGATATTTCCCTTGATGTTTGTCCAGCAGAAAACTGAAGATCATGGAAGAAAATGTATTTTTGATAATCTGTGCACTGCTGTAGGGTTTCATACTAACTGTGTTGTCTCGACTGGGCATTTAGCTGGACTTAAGATGTATATTATAAATTGATTTGTCAAAGGACGTGGGAGGAGACTGTAAACGACTAAAGTGGTAGCCTCGGACCAGCCAACTTACATGCAGTTCTCTAGGTTTTCCTGGAGTTTCACAGTCCTCTGGTGGGCAAAGTGATCTTTTTACTTACCAATGACCAAACAGATTGTGAAAAGAAACAATAGGACTGAAACACTTTATGCACATGGGAAATAATTAAGACATTAGAAATTGTTCTCTAAGTGTTATTGAACAATTCCTCCCCCTCACTTTTCAGTGCACGGGGTAGACAGTAGCTGTGAGAGAAAGCCAATGGTTAAGGGGTTTTTTTGTTTGTGTTTGCTTTCAAATTGCAGTCTGAAGTGTTTCTTTAATTAAATCCAAAGGAAAGAAGTTGCATTACTGATTTCCCCAGAGAGGGTTCTGGTTGATGCAAAGGCAGTACAAATCTGTGACCTCTTCAGAGGCTAACTTCAGGCCATCTTCTGTGTTGTCCTCTTACAAGGCTGGACACCATCACAAGTATGAAATAAATATCAAAAGGTTGTGGAGGTCCAGGTGTTCAGGCAAATAGCAACACAAACCTCTGGCTAAAATCAGACTTAAATTCAAGCAAACGTAGCAGTGCATTACTGAAACTTTCAGCTCTCTTCTGTCTGTCCCATCTTCTGCCACCTACTTTTTCTCTCCCTAAGGGCATCACCACTCCTTTCCTGGCATTCCGGAACCGTCTTCTAACTATTGTTTTCAAAATCTCTCTCCTGATCTTGACCAGTACTGGAGGGGCAGAGTTATAAACCAAGTCTCAGCACTGGAAAATCACCTGAGAAACAACAGGGCTTCTGACAGCATAAAAAGTAGAAAAAGTGGATATTTTCAGATTAATTTTGCAGTCCCTGTTGTTGCAGGCCAAAGCTGCTTGGACAGCCCACATAGCCATCTGTGTTTCACAGTGCTTACCTGAACTGAACTGTCATTATTTTATTTCAGGCTTATCATTAGCTTTGAACAGAACTTTGTCAGGTCTAGGAAGGGAAGGCAGGAACATAGCTGTTGGCCGAGTCTGTCTTCCAACCACCTTCAACAGAAGGGATGAACCTATCAGGGGCTGACTTGCCTCAAGGTATCCTGTAGCAGTTATTTGTTAGTCCTGTTACCACTGACCTGCTGACAGTGACTCTGGCTCCTGGTTATGGCCATACAGAAACTGTAAATTAGGGGTTGGAAACTCAGAGACAATGATTATTTTGCAAAGAGACAGCTCTCCAACTATGTGTTTGCATACACGCTCGTGATTTTTCTGTGAAAGCTTTCTTTGTCATTCCTACACATGATGAACCCCAGTTGTCAATGAACCTCTCAAAGATCTGAAATTAATCTTTCAGAGACCTGCTCGGGGACCTTCTATATTAGAAGAAAATTTACAAAGGAATACATTACAAGAACTTACAGCCGGAAGTGGCCTGCAAGGGATCATGCTTTAAAAGCAAAGCTATTGTTTAATGGTGCCAAAATTCATTCATTCTTGCAAAGTCTCAGATGGTCTTCCTGCAGCATATTCATTCTTAAATATCATACTCCATGCGTGCAGCCAAATTTGGTATTTACATGACGAATAGTGCAAACCAATGCTCCTTAATATAGTTGCAGCCTTGTGATGGGATTATCTCCCTTGTGAAAAAGCAGAATATCAAGTCCATTAAAAGATATGTGAAGTATGGCAGCTATGAAGTAGTTTTATAAGACTAAGGGAGAAAATGATGTCTTGCTATGCTGAGTTGAGGCCTTTTCTAATTTTTGACAGTTTACATTTTCAATCTATCTGGTAAAAATCGTCTTTGGTTAGCACCACTGGAGCAAATTCAGCTCTCAGGCATGTGGGTGTAGATTTGGAGTAATTCCAGTCTGAACAACAGAGATACTTCAGATGTGCTCTAGTCCCACAGACACATAGGTGACACAATGGAAAAAGACTGAGAGGAATTCACCAGGGGAATTACAACTGGTGAAGTGAGGGACGTATCCTCTGAGAAGAAAGAGCCTTATTTCAGACTTGTTTTGTAAGAAGCAATGTGAAACAGAGACCTTGCTCAGAGAAGTACAACGCTGTGTCTAGCAGAGGTTTATCCACAGGTCCCACTCTGGCTGCTGGGGAACTGGGGCACAGAGACAGAAATTGCTGCAGGGCACTGGGAGACCACAAGCAGAGGGAGAACCAGACTCTGGTTGAGAGTAGGAGACAGGTGCAGAGGCTGCATTGGGAGGAAGCACTCAGGTAAAGGTAGGTAAAGGTACGAAACAACAGGTTGGGCTTTTACATAGTACTGGGAGAACCCTTTGCAGGACAGGAAGAGTGTATGTGTGCGTGGATCAAGAAATTATTGTTTCATGCCAAGTTTCAGGCTGCCATTAAGCCAAGTTTCTGTTCTTCTTCCACCCCTCTCCCAAAACAGATTAACAAGAGGGTGATGCAACTTCCTGCTGGCCAGGGCTGGATTCTGCAAGCCCATCCATCACAGCAGCCACTGGCTTCCACGGGAAGCCATAGAGGCAGCATTGCCTGTGTTTTAGGGAGGCGAGGAGAGATGCTTATCTGGAAGGGAACCAAGGCCAGCTGCCCCATGACAGGTGTCCCCATCTTCCCCATTCCTTCCCTTCCCTTGCTGTGCATCTGCTTATCAGTCAAGCTGTGATTTTGCCTTCTCAGGCAGGGCTGGAGTGGGATGTTGCTGTATGCCCTCTCTGGCTTCTGGTCGCTGCCTCTCATTACTGCCATGTTGCTAAGGTTTTCATGACTTTTGTCCAAGCCCAGCAGCTGGATTTTGGCAGCCTTCCAGGCACTTCCACTAATGTAACTCAAAGTTACTGCAGGTTTTCTCAGGAGTTTCGGGTTGCTGCCAGACTCTTAGGGATGCTGGCTTTTCCTGGCTCCCCTTCTCCAAGGCTTTAGCTTTAATTCTGGATAGTTTACATCTCTGGAGTCGTTAGCTGTGGGACCTGTGTGCTTCTCCCTGATTATGTATCGCACCAACATTTCATCAGAGCAAGGCTCAGCTCTGGTGATGTATGACACTGGAGCACCATCAGTCAGCCAGCGCAATAATGATGCATTAGCGTAATATGCCTTCAGGATGGAGTTGTACTGATGATGTATTTTCCAAAAGATGGAGTCCCAGAGAAAAGAAACAGTCTGGAGCTAATTCAGTATGAACACGGCCACCGAGAGCACACAATGTGCAGCTGATTGGGATAAGAAGGATGACTTTACATTACCCACTCTGACCCTGATCCTTTCTTTTTCTCCTTTAATCTTTCTTCTTTGCCCTCTCCTCACTTCTCTCCTCCACCAGCACTTTTCCCCTCTTACTCTTTGTTCCTTTCTCTTCTTTCTTTTTTTTTTCTGTTTGGGTTTTTTTTTCACACTGGTGACTCTCATGGCCACTGGCTTTATTCATATATTCCTGTCTCTCACAGTCTGACCTTGTGTCATGCTGTATAACTTAATATTATCCCACTAGAAACTTTTTCCCCTCTCTGAGTGAGATAATATTAAGGTGACCTGTAAGTGCAATAGATAAAAATCTCCAGGCCATCTAGGCAGTGACATTAAAAATCATCACAACCCTTAAGTGATGGAGGGGGGGAAATCTTATGGGATCTTTCCTTGGCAAAGGCAGCAAATGTGGGCTGAGGAGTGGCTACCCCTGGGATTTCTCATAGCCTTCAGCTTCTGGAAGATGAGAAGTGTGTTAACCCATTCACACAGCTAACAATATTAAAACAACAAACAGCGCTCAATAAAACCCAGATTTTCATCTTTCATTGGAGAAAAAGTAACCTTTCTAATAAACATTTCAACTAATAAAGACTACAAAAGTAATTAGACTATTAGCTTGCTAGCCCCTGACACCCAGACATTCATTTGAAAGTAACTTTCCTGCAGTGTTTAGACCGAGACAATTGAATGACGGGAAGATATTATACCAAGATGAAACATAAATAAAATTGGCTTCAGTCTCGTCTGGAATTCAGGCTATACATGGAACTCAGATAATGCCCTCAGTCTAGTCCTAACACGTTGTTAGCATCCACCTCAAGAATAGATGAATTCTAGGAATTTGATCTTTCAACACTCTCAAATGTATATTCTGTGAAATAAAGCATTTTGCAATACCTTGCAATACCAAAGAATTTTGTAATAAATATTCACCATGGAAAATATAAAAGACTTTAGGTGACATTTGCAGTTATTTTCAATTTTTACTTTTACTGCATCTCTTTATTTATTGTCACTGGTTTTTATTTAATTTACATTATACTCAGAGATTCCAATCAGGACACAACAACCCATTGTAAAAGGACCGGGGCATATATACTTAAAAAGGCAATTCTTGCTTGGCCACCTAATCCCTACATCCTACACAGTGCAGAATTTCTCTTTATGTTTAGAGTGAGTTAAAAATCCTCTGAAAAATGCAGGGGCTCATAGCCCTGGTGGTTGAAATTGTCTGTTTATTCATGTATAACTCAGGCACATCAGTGTGCCTCAGCACTGAGCTGAACTGACACAACAAGTGTTGATTTTCCATGTCTAGCTTGTGGCCTCACTGTTATAAAAGCTACTAAGCAGGTCAGCTATGGAGACAGGCAGAAAATGGACTGTATCCCCCTCTGCTCATTTCCCATAGCCTGCCGTGCTCAGTGCAGCCAGGACCAGGAAGCAGTGACCTGCAAGCTTGAGGTAGCTCTGCTCTTGTTGCTCCAAACTCATTTTCAGTTAAATTGTTCAGGTGGGAAACTGTAGAATCTCTGGAACGAATGTCTTGCTTTTCATTTACTTCCAGCATGAGCTAATTCATCCTCAACTCATCCAGATGGAAAATCAGGTCGTTTTATTCCCTTTTTACAGGTAGCTAAATTGAAGCAAATTTAATTGACATATTCCAAGTCATAAAGAGAAGGAAGAGCACAGTAGCTTAGAAGTAAGAGTTTGCTATTCTAAAACACCAATTCTGCTTCAGTCCAGGAAACCAAATTCTGCATCAACTTTTACCTCTTCTGAAATACAACTTCTAAATGTCTATTCAGCAAGTATCATCATGAATAACACTGCAATTCTTTGATGTTCTTTTCCCATAAACTGCCATGATTTTCTCTACCAGTACTAGGTCAGAAAGGTTTGGCTTGCACAATAAATGCTGCCAGAGAGATGATCTCTGTTGCTCTCTAGCACCAAAGCTGTAATTGGCTGGTGAGATTGATTAACATGTGAAGCGAAGCTAAGGTCTTTAATCAATCTTGGAAGTCATTTATTGAGAGTATATGACAAAGCCATAAAGGTTGTTGCAAATGACATATTTTAATATTAAAACCAGAATCTTCTGCCTTTGTAGAGGTTTGAATATGCTTTTTTTCTCTGTTTATAATAAATTAAGATTAAAATTAAACAGATACAAAATAAAAGGATGATTCAGGAATGTAAGCCTCTTTATCACTAGTCAGTAATATCCATAGCTCTGGAATTCCTTGCCCCGGAATGCCTCACAGCCCAGCCCAAGGTTGATTCACCCCAGCTAACACCTGCTATCACTCCAAAGTGGTTTCTTATCATCATGTCTGATCTTGATGAAAAATTGGAAAACACTATGCACACTGTTCTCATTTCTCTCTTTGCAGAAGTAAGGTTGAATAAAGTATAGGTGGTTACATGAAACTCATGTCGGTCTCAGTGTATAAAGAAGTCATATGCTGGGGGCTGATCCCCAGCTCTGCAAGGCAGAAGGGAGCATTTATCCTGCATAGATATCAGATTCAGAATGGATCCTCAGGGAAGGTTGGGGGTTGTAAAGATAAACCTGTTCCTAAATCTGAAAGCTCAGCCTGAGACTACACTTCTGTGTAAGGAAGGGATATGCCAAGACATTGCATAAGCATCTGACAGCTTGCTAGCTGGATGAAATAGAGAGAGACACCTCTTGGGTGATCTAACATATAGATAGTTATAATTATGTTTTTCTATTTCTATCCACCTGTCTTGAAATTGAGTAACTATGCTGTTAAATTTGGATTGCAATAAAACCAGTCTCCTTTGCATTTACCTTAACATTTCCCTTATGTTCAAAGTGACTTCAAAGTAACTGAAAGTCATCCCATTCAAAGGACTTCACAAGCCTCAAAATAGAGTCCTGGGCCAACACCTAGAACTACCTCACTGGCAGAGCTGTACAAGACTGCTTAGTGACTTGTAGTTCAGGTCCTCAAGGACACCCAAAAAAGGTGTCCATTGCCCCTCTGGGCCCAGGAGTTTCTCCAAAGCATTGGTGAAGAAAGCAATAGCCAGAACATTCTATTCTTAGTTATTCTTTTAGTCTTAGTTATTATTTTTCTAAATATCACTTTTTCAGTCTTGCTCTGACTACAGATTTCTTACCACATAGTTTTTTGTTTGTTCAGCTGCTCTTCAGCTTCTTTTCAGTCACCTCAGGTGAAATGAAAGGCCAGTCACATTCAAGATGAAGCAAAACTTTCATAACAAGGATTTCCAGGGTGGTTCAGAGTAAGCCCGAATTCATCCCCTAATGCAGATAATATGAAACAAGGAGCAGCCAAGTGTGATTTTCACATATCTCACAAAGATAAAGGTACTTAATTCCATAAAATTTGCCATCTACATTGTCAGATGAGGAAAACGAGGCAGAGAGAAATCTTCTGGTTTTTTCCTCTACCACACACAATAGCAAAGGAAAACCCATTGTCTGAAATACAATTCAAAAAAACTGACTGTGAAACCAACTTCCCTTTTTTTTTTTTTTTTTACTGTTGCAGTCATTGACATGTAGAAGCAGCAATTCTAAATGCATGTCCTCAGCACTGAAGCCATGTGCATAAGAAGTGAGGATTTCCATGGGCAATTGAGTGAGCTGATACAACACCAGTTAAGTGAAAGACTCTGCTGTTCATGGCCAGAAAGACAGTGCTTGGCCTAAGAAGAGTAAAACCCATACATTTTGTTTCTCTGACCAATGTGAAAGTCTCCTAAAAAAAAAAAAAAAAAAAAAGGGAAAAAGCTAGCAACGGATAAGAAAGGAAATGTGCAGTTTTGTTTCTAATGATGGAGTCTGTACGACCCTTAATGACCTCCTCCCATCTTCAGGCTCTCAGTGCCCTGAAGAGCAACAGATGCGCAGCTGGTAAGGCTAAATCAGGCCTGACAGCACAGCAAGACGGCTGGGGAAAAGGAGAACATTTTTTTCAGATATTAAGTCTGGTATTCTGCCTTTTATTGTGCAGGAGTGTCCTAATGAGGGAAGTGTGCATATAGAAATTAGAGATGGGAAAGGCTATCAGGTCATCTTGTCCATCCTTCTACAATGAGAGAGGTTCTGAAAGAAATATAGCATTAATGTGAGGCCAAAGAACAGAAGAAAAGTCAGGAATGAAGAGAAATAAGTTCTGAAAGCATTAGTGGCTGTTATAGGTAAGACAGGTTAATAAATAACATTAAGGCAGATGTGAACATTAATTGGTCATTTAGATGGGTGTGTGTGAAGTTATTAATGACAGACAAGTTCTAATATATCCTGTCCATGTCCACAGTAAAAGCCAAAAAGAGTCCTCATTCAATAGTATAATGAGGCAGTCAATGGATGATCCAGCTATTTGACCTGTATTTTGACTGCATTTAAATAGAATAACTAAAATATGTTAACTACAGCTGATATCCAGCAAGTAAAGAGAGAGAGAAAAAGGATGATGACCTGTCTTTGCAGGGAAAAGGGCTGGAAGCATTACTTTAAAGTTTACACTATGCTTAAGAGTGGCAGGAAAAATGGCAGAGAGGTTGTATCACACAAAATACTGCACTCTGAGAACCTCTATCACCACTAAATCCTGGTTGCAAATTTCACAATGGAAGAATTATATCCTGATCTAGTTCATTTTGCCAGTGTGCACTGCAAGCCAGTGCTACCTGTCATGAAACAGGGGGCTGATGGTTGTTTTAGTCTGGATGAGCTGTGGGCTCTGTGCTGGAAACATCCTCAAACCTCTATGACAGTGGCTCTGTCATAAGCAGAGAAGAATTCGTGACACCTAGAGAGCATTCTACAGGTCTGTTCAACTCTTCTCAAAAACCTCCTCCGTACAAAGAACAAAACACAAACCCAAAACTTGGTCATAGCACTGCCTCTACACAGTCTGTGACTGTATGTGACCCAGCTTTTGTACCCACACTCCCCATCCTGATGGTCTTGGAAATTCTGCATGGGGCTCATTAGCAGAGGTGATGCTGCCGCAAGCAGACTGATAGTAACTCCATGATCCCAAAGTGCTCTGTCCCAGCAGCCATCCCTGAACGTGTTCTCCAAGCAGATGGTCTGACTTCCTTGGCATGCACCATGACAGTCTGAGCACAGCAGGGCAGAATCAACTCCACTGGCACAACTGGGCTTATGAGACAGGAGGGCAAATCTCGTGGTGTGTGAACACAGCCCATGTCCATTGGAAGCAAATAGCATGGATATAAAACTTCTTCTGTGACTGGGGCCAGAAAAAATACACATACGAAAGAAAGGTGGAGATTGCTGGCTGCTAGGAGAGACATGTAACAGCTCTGTAATGAAAAAAATTGGTCCTACAGCTTAAGTAGACTGTCCAGTCCTTTTTGCATTCAATCTACCAGATGATGATTGCTTCTCATTCCAGTGTTTAGAAAGGGTTTGGGGGAAAGGAGGGGATTTAATCTCATGACTGACCTTTACAAAGTATTTACATACACAAATATTTAAAACATGCATAGCATCTCTCCTGTTTGCCAATTTGTCTGGCTCGGTAAGCCCCTCCTGAAGAGCCATTTGCACACGCAGCAGTCCTGATCCCTTCCTGTCTCCACTGGCCTGCAAGTGGGATGTGGAGTCTTCCCAGGATGCTGACCCACCAGGGTGGTGGGGCAATGCCAGCACCGGTGTGTCTGAAGGATGTGGTCAGTGCAGCCCGAACACTGGGCCTTATTCTGAGGCACTGACCTCCACTTGCAAACAAGGAGATGGGAATCTCTTCAAAGAAGGAGTTAAGGAAGGTAAACTCCAGGTAATTCCCAAGATGCCCATCTCTATGCATTAGGAGAGAAGGCCATAGATTCTAAAAATGCATTTTTTAAGAAAGCAATAAATGTCATGTGCCTTTCTCGTGGGGTGTTTCACTATCCCAGAGGTGGCAGGTGAGGGACCAAAAAGCAGTATTCCCAACCTCTTTTTTCCCAGAGATCCAAGCTAGCATATTTCCCACCCTCCTGCAAGGGTTAACGAGAAACCTTTTCCGTGCCCCTGACTTTGTCTTCCCCCCTCTCTGTATTCCTGCTTGCCTTGCCGGATCCATTTGCAAATGATATCACTTGTCTGCATATTGTCACTTGCCGCCTGCCCACCCATTTATCAAGTGTCTGCAGCTCGGCACAGGCTTGCCCTGTCCTGCTTGCTCCATTGTTCCTCCTGACCCAGGGGAAGGCGCGTGTGAGCGGGGAGGGAAGCGGGGAGGGAAGCGGGAGCGCTCCCGCAGCCCCGAGCCGGCCGGGCAGAGCGCGGCGGGGCAGCTGGGAAGGGACAATGACACGGGGAGACTGACAGCTCCCCCTCCCCGGCTGGCATTGACAGATGACCTTGCAGGGACAGCAGCCCTGGGCCTCCCCGCAGACATTAGCTGATATAATGGGCTAGACTGGACATGCCATCCTGGGAACGTAGGAGGTAGGGAAATCATCCCGGCTTGGTGGAAATAGGCTCCGCCATTTACTTTCACAATAGGTTTTTCCTCAAACTCATAAACTTGCTTCTCAGTAACCCTAAAGCAAAATGATCATGGAATTTGAACACAACATTTACCAAGTCCTAATGAATAACATAATTATCACTTTATGCAAATCAAAGCTCATTTGCATATGTGAATATTTAACTATTAAAAACAACGCTTTGATCTTGAATAAAAATATGTATATCACATAATCATAGCCTTATGGAACATGAAAACTATCTTTTTTTCTTTCCTTTTTTTTCAACTGTACAGTTTTGCTGTGCTTGGGTTTGCTGTTTGAACCCTCTCGGCGGGGATTCCATCTATGGAGCTTCTTCCCCGAGGATGTCCACTGGGGTCTCTCGGTGGCTGTCATCCCAGCTGGGCACAGCAGGCGTTTCCCATCAGGTCACTTCGTCACCGGGCACGGCAGCCTTCCTTCAGTTCGCTTTTTCCTTGCCCGGTAGTGTCCGCTTCGGTGGCAGGCGCAAACCCCGGCTCTGCAGCCCAGGCGGGCTGAGTGCTCCTGTGTTACACACCACCCAGAGATGTTGCCAAGAGATGGGTACTTTACACATTAATTACAGAGTAAGGGAAGAAGTCAAACTCTGCTCGCATATTTAAATCGGACCACAGTAATGCAGATTTTTCTCTTAGGGAAAGATTACCAGGGATCACAGAGGAAGCAAGAGTCTTTCAGGGGAGATTTCCCCACTGAAAGCTTTGAACTTGGTTCACAGAATAGCCTTGTGAAGCAACACTTTGAGCCAAGGATCTAGAAGCATCCAAGCGCCCAACACCCACAGGTATCATCTTAAAATTGTTAAGAAGCAGCTCTGAAGGTACAAGCCATGCACTGTGATATGTTGAATGATAAACCTCCTGTTTTCATATACTGGAGCTATTATCGCTAGTTGTTGTCATGTGTTATGTTTCACTAAAAATAAAAAAAAGATTTAAAAAAAAAAACCAAAAAAAAACCAAAAAAAAAACGACCTCCACTGTACCAGATAAGTCCTTGTCTGCAAAGTTATTCACAGGTTATTAAACTAAATGAATGAATAATGTGTAACTGGTCACCTAAAATTCCCCAAAAGTCTGTCATTGATTACAGCCCCGATCAACAATGTTATTTAGTAATATGCCTAACTGGGATCGGTAAGGAATATCAGGCCATTGATTGCCCTGTACTTGTATCCTATGGCTTGATGTGCTTCCCTAGGGATGTGAAAGAGTGGCCCCTCCTGGGCTGATAGAGACATCCCTTCCCTGCTCCCCCGCCCCATCACCCCCTCCCAAATCCAGGTTATCAGTTATTGCCCTGTCCCGCCCTGCCCGCAGTAATCCTGTGTTCTAAGGGAGACAGACAGGGACACAAAGCATGTCCTTGACACTAACTTAGTGAGGATGAGAGTGTTCACTTAGGAAAAAAAAATATAAAATTGGTTCCAACTCTTAGCTCCAACCTCTGCTTGAGTATTCTGCCCTAATAAAGTTTTTTGGAGCAAGGCTTGCTGCCCTTGTCTCTCTCTTCCGGGTAATATTGACTGGGATAAAAAATATTCATGCTCAAATACTTTTTTTTTTTAATCTAGCATTTGATGAAAACAATGTCCTTTTGCAGGACTGTCTGAAGGAGACCCTCTTGAGCATGCCCTGAGAGTCCGTGGGTTCAAATGCTTTTTCATCTCTCCAAAAACCGAACTTGGGTCATTCCCATCCTGACGGAGCACAGTAACCGCTGAGCTGTTGCAAAAACTGGGAGTGGTGACGAAGGAAACAGGTGGTAGCACTTGCACCTCTTCTGATATTTTGTAAGCAAAGGCTGCTGTAAAAATTTAACTCCAGGACTGCTTATAGTGCCATGATTCCCAGTTGGACTTCAGTGACTTTAAAGTCTGCGCTGTTTAGAATTTGAGTGTTGGTTTGAACTTTGCAGTTTGGGCTTCAGTCTAGCAAGTGCATATTTTAAACAAAGAAAACATTTGGCAAATAGTTGATTCTGCATGCAGGCAATGTCCCTCTGCTCCACACAATTTATTTTTACAAGGGTCTAAGGGAGACACATTTCTCTAAAAATAAAAGGCATCCACACGAAGCTGAATTATTCCTTCGCAAACACAAACTGATCTTTTGCTTGTTTCCAAGCATTCTATCAAACCATAACAACAAAGCAGCACTGTACTCCTTTAGTTAATGAGCCTATGGCTGTACCAAAATCTTACCCTTTCCAGCCCCAAACACATACATTGCTCCTAAAATGCTTTTGTCCATCAGAATGGACATCATGACCCCCGACCTTTGAAAGGTTACAGGTTATTGATGGCATTTCCTACACTCTGTGTAACACAACAAAGTGCAGCTGATGCAAAAGTAAATTATTAGAGAAGAGTAAAATACTAAGGGTCATAAGTATTTTTTTTTAACTATTCAACTTCTCTTTGCAACAAGTACGGGAAGATGATTTTCTTCAAATCACTGAGTTCCTCTTAACATGCATAGCTCAAAGTTTAGTGATGTGCAAGAGAAAAACTCCTGTAGATCTGTCAAAGGGACTAGAGAAAACATAATTCACATACCAGCCCTAATTTGGTATTTCTAACAGGTTGCCAAAAACCTTCCAGCATGTGGTGGGTTGACCCTGGTTGGATGTCAGGTGCCCACCAAAGCCCCTCTGTCACTTCCCTTCTCAGCTTGACAGGGGACAGAAAATACAAGGAAGGGCCCATGGGTCAAGATCAGGAGAGGAAGAGATCATGGGCAGAACAGATTCAACTTGAAAAAATTGACTTAATTTGTCACTAATCAAATCAGAATAAGATAATGAGAAATAAAACTAAATCTTAAAAAAGCACCACCACCCCACACCTCCCTTCTTCCCAGGCTTAACTTCACTCCCAGATCCTCTCCTTCCTCCCCACCAGTGGTGCTAGGGAATGGGGCAATGGTCAGTTTATTACATGTTGGCTTTGCTTTTCCTTTCTTCTTAGAGGGAGGACTCCTCACACTCTTCCCTTGTTCCACATGGGGTCCCTGCCATAGGAAACACAGTTCTCCAATCTGAGTACTTCCCAAGGCCTCTCCTCACAAACTCTTCCAGTGTGGATCACCACCTTGGGGTGCAGTCCTTCAGGAACAGAGTTCTCCAGCATGGGTCACTAACAGCGTCACAATTCCTGACAGCAGACCTGCTCCAGCATGGTCTCCTCTCTCCGCAGGTCCATAAGTCCTGCCAGGACCCTGCTCCAGTGCAGGCTTTCCATGGGGTCACATCCTCCTTTGGGCATCCTCCTGCTCTGACACTGGGTCCTCCAGGGGCTGCAGAGGATTCTCCGGTCCACTGTGGACCTCCATGTGCTGCAGGGGCACAGCTGCTTCACCACGGACTGCACCGTGGACTGCAGAGGATCTCAGCTCTGATGCCTGGAATACCTCCTCCTTCTTCTTCTGCACTGACCTGGGTGTCTGCAGAGCTTTTTCTCTCACACATTCTTAGTCCTTTCTTCAGCTGGAATTGTTCCAGTGCTGCAATTTTTTCCCCTTCTCTTAAATACATTATCCCAGAGGCATTACCACTGTTGCTGATGGGTTCGGCCTTGGCCAGCGTCAGGTCCACCTTGGAGCCCACTGGCATTGCCTCCACTTGATGTAGGGGGAGCTTCCAGTAGCTTGTCACAGAAGCCACCCCTATAGCCACCCTTGCTACCAAAAGCTTGCCACACAAACCCAACACACAGAACATTTTGAAGAAGTGACTCTTCTGTTTACTTGCCCAACACAAAGAAGCACCCCAGTGCTGTATGCACAGGATCACTCTGCTGCCTCATCTCCCCCCTTCACTCTGCTGGCTGCTCCTCAGGAGGGCAGCCAGAAATGACCAGCAGAAATTTGTACTTGAGCATCTTGATTCAAGACTTGTAAAAAACCAGATGAAAGAGGATGTGAATTCAAAGTGTGTTTGTCACTGCCCCCCTTTTTCCCAAGGTATAGAACAATAAGGCCCAGATGTTATGACTGCAGGAATGCTAAAAATTTCACAAGTTATTCTGCAGCCAAGAAAAGCCACAGAAGGTCAGGCCAAACAGGCTTAGGGTTTGTGCGGGGCAGGAGCTGTTCAGAATGAATCTTTTTAATGTGCAGTATCCATTACCAATTGATGTCAGAGATCCTCTTATAGATGGATTATCTAATGTTTTTTCTTAAAAGGCAGAAAAATATCCATGGCAAAGTTTCAACACATGTATTGGAAGGAAAATTTGGAGTTATGGAGACACAATTTCTGTTTTGACCAGCTAAGAATGGCAAGTTCAAGTTTTATTCCGCTATCTTTCTTTCCTATGGTAGGATGATTACCAGCAAAAAAAAAAAAGCTGGAAAATATGCTACGTAAGAAAATTTATCTGGAACTCTCTGTTTCCGGATTTTAAGTGAACTAAGTCTGCTTTCATCTAGTAGCCTGATGTCAAGTCAGCAGATTTGAACAGGCTCAGATCTAATAGTACATAAAGTACAGTGTGTGTTGGTCTGTGTTTCCAGGACAGAACTCCAGTTTAAGAAAAATTCAAGGTTATACCCAAGGCAGAATCATGTGGAGAGTTTGCAAAGAACCACTTGCCTCCAGCAGCTCCCAAACACTGCCGGGTTTGATCAAAATGATACCCAAACTGTGGGCATGCTGCTGTCTCCTGGCTAGAGCAGGAGCTGCGGTTTCTTCGGCAGGAAGGTTCCCGTATCACAGGGGTTTCCCACGTGAATGAACCTACTGCCAGTGTCTGCAATGGTGGCTGCAGAAGCTTCTGCTGCTCCAGACCACATCTGAAGCAGAATCCTACCTATGACTTCTACTTTCACCTCTCTTGTGTCCTCCCCAGAAAAGTTTCCTATCCCGTTCCCCTGACATCCAGAGCAGTTTTGGGAAAACATCAGGCATGCCTGATGGTCTGAGATAAAGATAAAACGGTCAGCAGAACTCTGGCCTCCTCTGGGAGTGAAAACCTGGATGCAGTCTAGGACTTGATGGCTCCCCTACACATCCAGCACCCACCTCTGCCTTGGCCATCCCACTCACAATGTGGCCATTGACAGCACATCAGCCTCCTATTCCTGAGGGCAGAAGGTCCATATCCCCTAGGAATTTCCCATGTCCTCCACTTTAGTGTCAACACACCTGCAAAGGTCCCTCCCTTGGAGCAATCCTTCCCCATTCAGTGCTCCTCTTTCCAGGTCATCTTGCTGTGCTTATTTGTCCAGGGTCACTCTCACACCCATAGCTCACATTTCACACCACTCACTGTCAGAAGAAACTACTGACAGAGAAAGATTGACCAAAGAGAAAGTGGCAACTGATGTCTTGCTCCCATTCAAAACAAAACAGTGCAGGAGCAGAGGGCTTTTGTCTTGGTTATCTGGGCTCGTAGACACAGCATCTGCCTGTATTGGGTTTGCATGGCCAAGCTTTTGTAGTGCGGGTGCTACAGAGGTGGCTTCTGTGAGAAGCTGCCAGAAGCTTCCTCCATGTCCAGCAGAGCCAATCTCTGGCAGCTCCAAAGATGGACATGCTGCTGGTCAAGGCTGGGCCAATTAGAACTGGTGGTAACACCTCTGTGATAACAAACTGAAGAAGAAGAAAAAAAAAAAATTAAAAGATATTGCGCTGTTGTAATTGTGGCCAGAGAAAAACGAAGCAGGGGAAGGACTCTGTCCCTGAGCAGCAGCAGAAACAACATGTGACGAACTGACCATAACCCCCATTCTCTGTCTCCCTGGGCTGCCAGAGGGGAGGAGGTAGAGTAAGGAAGAAGGGAGGAATGGGGAGAAGGTGTTTTTAAGGTTTTATTTTACTTCTCATTATCTTGCTCTGATTTTGTTCATAATAAATTCAATTAATATCTCTAATTTGAGTTTGTTTTGCCTGTGATGGTATTTGGCAAGTGATCTCTCTCCGTCCCTATCTCAGCTCATGAACCCTTTGTTATATTTTGTCTCCCCTGTCCAGCTGCAGAGAGGCTTTGGTGGGTGTGTGACATCCCGTCAGCATCAACCCACTACACTGCCCCATTTGAAACCAGCCCTATCTCCTTTCCTATGATGCTACTGCAACAAGGCTTGGAAACATGCTGTTTTGTGCACCAGCAAAGCCAGACTGTGAATGGAGAAAGGTGAAGATTCCCCAGTACAAACACCCTTCCCTGCTTTCAGTACAATCATGCAGCTCTTGCTAATGACGAACATTTCCTGGCCACAGCCTTTGGCAGGACCAAAATCAGGGTTTCATTTACTCACATTTCCTATGATTTCTCTTTAGTTTGTCCATAATTTCATACAGACATTAAGCTTTCTTGCTATATATATCTCAAGTAGAAATCCATTCAACCAGAATTCCCTTAATAAAGGTTAAAAGATTTGCAGTGAAGAAATGTCAAAATACAGTAGCTTATAATTGCCCTCAAATATGCATTTACTTCATGGAGAGGAACCTTGGCATATATTTAATTAAAGAAATAGAGCCTGCAGGAGGTCTTGGAATGGAGCTCATTGTATTTTGGTTTGGGATGAATTTCACAATCTACTCTATAGTTTTATTAATCTACCCAAGCATGAACAAACTCCAGCTCTTTATGTAGAAAATGAGAAGGAAATAAAACTTAGAAGCCCATGGAAGTGGTTTTAAACATAGCAGGAGAAATTACAGTATTTAATGTCAGAATCTAGACAATTATTACAGAATAAATGGCTCCACACAAGAGAAATAAACTTTGAACCAAGACGGTTAATTGATACTCCAACAAAGGAGACATTTTTATGAAACAGAAATTCTGAAACAGACTTTTAGCACTTTTATCAATTAACCAACAATAAAGGTTACAATCAGCACCGGGAAAGCCTACAGTATGATTCCTGTTGACATCATCTTTTTTGATTAAAGCTAGAAACGTTAACCTGAAGACCTGCAGAACAGGAACCCAAGAAGCAAAGCTGTGGTGAGCTTCCTAACAGCAGCTACTGGATCCAGGAGAGAGTGTAGAAGTGTGTCACTTAAAGATTACTTGTTGGATATAGAGCCACAGCTCAGCATGGCAGAAAATGGTGCCGTGCTAACCAGAATATGACAAGACTTGTGGATCACTTTTTTCCACTTTTTGCAAGAGGTGGAAAACCTAACCTTGTGATGGAAGCAAACAAGGGAAATGCACATATGTAATGCCGTGCATGCCAGGTCCAGGGACATCAGCAAGGGGGAAGAATTTTGAATCTGAAGACTTGTTCAATCGTTAATGAAAATTAGCATCCTTCTGAAGGGAGAGAGTTAAGACTTCAGTGGAGCCAACAAGGATGGGCCTGGGGTATTTATAGGGTAATCTGTGACAGGAGCACGCTGCTTTAACTTTTGAGCTGACTAAGGGGAAAGGGTGATTCTGTCCTGAAACAAAGACTAACGCTTTCCCTCTCCTCTTTCTTCTTCCTGAAATGTCAAGGGTAGAGAAAAAGTGACCAGAATAGTGAAAGCAGCGAAATAAAATGTTACAAAATGTGACTAATTCTATTTGTCAGATAGGCTCTGGTGTCAGAATCACGGGTCTAAAAACCGAGCTAACTCTGTTATTTTTCACTGCTTTATTCCTCCGTGCTTCTACTTTTTCTCATAGGAAAGTTAGTGGAGGTTAAAATGTGTGGGAATGGGGATGTTTTCCACTGAAGTAAATGTAATTTAAGTGTATGAAGGCAGAATATAAATTTCCATGGCAAAACAAAGAATTTGAGAAACATCACATACAAACTCAATTTGTTCATTTAGAAGAAAACAATCTTCAAGAAATATATTTATTTTTTCCTGCCTGATACCTGAAAAACCTTTTGATCTGTAAAGTCAGAGTCCTGTACCAGTAGCAGTACAAGCATTACACCTTACCAGTTCCCTGCAAGTCCCATACACATGGCAGAAAGTATAAAGCAGGCTGAGTTTAACAACACAAGGCCCTTAAACATGTCATTTTAGCCAGAGGGAACTCATTACTGAAGATCTGAGACAAAGAGGATCACAAGGCTTGATTAATTGTATGTGTGCTTCAGCCAGAAGTACTGCTTTCCTCACTGTCCAACATGTTCATTGTTGAGGCAAAGGGAGATTTCACACCAAAAGAGGAAAACCACGCTGGTTTAATACTCAACTTCCACTTACCCCAGTGTATACTGGAATCCTTAGCCCTGGGTTAGAGACACATGCATCCCAGGGTGCCAGGTCTGGTGTAGGGGAGAAAGTAAATCTGATGCCTCAGGATGGGATTAGAGAAGCTGGAGAGTAGAAAAAGAAGCTGCCCAAGCTGACGGATAAGAAGTGTCTACAAGAGGCCACGTGGTGTGAAGTATTTAGTGGTGAAGCAATTAAGCAGAGGCACTTACAGCTACCACTGGGAGAGAAGGTGGCATCTATCTCCTCTGGGAGTCCTGGCTGTAAACCCTTTCCTGGAGATAAGAAAAAATACTAAAAAACAACTAACAGTTATCTCCTCCATATTTTTCCCTTAGCCACGTAAGAGGTAGGAAATTGCTTTCAAGTCTTCCTCTCTCCTCGCCCACACATCTGATTAGAAAGCAGATTCGAACCTTGGTCTCCCATTGAGAACAGTGTCCTCATCGCCACCTTCTCAGGTATTTGGGAACAGGACTTTCTTAATACACTCTGCTGAATCTGATCTACTTTGTCGTAGCTAATTAAACACCTGCATTCAATTATAAACCAAACCTGACACTCTCACCTTTCTCTGTAAAGCTAAAGGATGAGGATATATCCCCAGAATGTGAGGCTCAAGTTTAAATCTCTGCTCCCAAGGAGGTGGGCTCAGATGGCTATGAGGTTTGAAATGACTGTTTCCCAGAAGACTTTATGGCATTTCCCGCTCCACTGTGCATGTTCAGAGTGTGCCAGGAGGTGATCCCATGTGTTTTCCTGCACCACTGTAGTATCAGCTGTACATGGAGAATCTATCATAGGTGTTCATGTCACTAGTACTATTGATGATGTCTGAAGGATCACATACCTGCCCAGGAAATCCAGCTGGAGCACTGCTCCTCCTCCTGCATCACTGCAACAGTGAGGGTGCTTGTGCTCCTTGCTCCACAATAGGCAACAGTGCCAGGAAAACATTTTGCCAAGGATAGGAAAAACTGACTGTTCCTCCACCTACTTTCAGTAGCAAGGGGAAGTATTAGAGTTCTCTTAAAGAGGAGAAAATGCATGGACATGAAAATAAGGTGGGAGGATAAAACCTGTCTGCATCAGGCATCCTCCTCCCTCCGGTACTACAGATGCCCTATCAAGAGGAAAAGGTTATGTAATGAAAGAAGTCTGCCTACAAAGCCTGCTGCTACAAGAGTTTGCCAAGAAAAGAGACTCTCAAGAGTGTGCCTTACAACAGCCTTAAAGCAAGATATTGCAAGACAGAACCTCAAAGCAGGATCTCTGAATAATAACCTAGAATGGGTTAAAAGGGTAGAAAGACCACTGAATCAACCAAAAAACCACACAAGAGGCCATCTCTGGAGATTCTCACTCATTAACGTTACTGCTCTTGCAAATAAAAAAAATAATGTTTATTTTTGGTTACAGGAGAGTGTGGAGGCCTAAATGACTGGGATTGGTTGTATTTGTAATTCAGCCAGCAAGGAGAGAATTTGAATCCAGCAGGAGGATGGACAAATTATTATACCAACCTCTTCTGGTGTTCAGTGCCACCTCCTTTGGCCCATATAACAATTAATGTTATGTGACCCATATGACTGATATGACTATGTAATAAATGCAGTTGATATGACCAATGAACAAAGAGAAATAGCGTTGCTGCCCACTACTTCCATGTTGTCCAGGTAGTTTTGTCTTGCTCTGCATTTGTTTCAATTCTGTTATTCTTGCAGACAGGACCTGAATATGCATTGTCATGAAGGAAGGTAGATGGAAGCTTTAAATACTTAACTGCCTGGCAAACCATGAAATAAAATACTCAGTCCCAGTTTGATTCAAATTTTCATTAACAGTTTGAGATTGCCAGAGACAGATGCCAGGAAGATGATTACTGTTCCCAGAAGTGGCCAACTTCTGATACTTCACTGATACTTCTGGAACCATTCATCCTTTGTACATACACGTGTTAAGTATACGTTGCTCTCTTCCCTTGAGCATTATGATTCACACACTGATGGTATCAAGAGATCCCAGTGAGATGAGAGCCCACGTGGGTTAGGGACACTTACCCATGTGCTTGTCCTGTCTTTCTGAAAGAAAAGCAGGGAGGTAAATAGCCCTGTGCCCCCTTTACACACACAGAGCAGAGGTACAAGCAAACACACTTACTCAAGATGCCACAGGCAATCTGTGGTGGGGCTGGGAACAAAACCCAGATTTCCTGAATCCTCTCCAGTGTCTTAACCTCAAAAGCACCCTTTCTCACTAATCAGGTATATCAGACGAGTCATCCGACACCTATATGTAGATCTGCTTACCCTGAGATTTGTATACCTCTGTGGTCCTGAAAACTAGTTTGTTCTCTCCTGCCTCGCCCACAGAGGTTTGTTAGGGAGGTAAAACCAGCTTAAAAACTTCCTTTGTTCTGATGAGCAAATAGCAGCTCTGCCCAAGCCTCTGACCTTGGTCGTGAGGACCTGAGAGATGAAACAGCTGTCAGGTGGGCTAAATCCACATGGAAACTTCCTCCCGGTTTGTGCCGCCTTAGGTGTCTCTTGGAGTATCGGTGGCTGGACACGTTGTCTTGATGAAAGCAGTATAGGCAAACCAATGAAAGAGGCTCATCAGCAGCTCCCCAAAACCACCTTACCTGTAGACAGAAGGTAGGCAAGCAAGGCATGATCTGCTAAACAGAGAGTGAACAGATCTCAAAGACAAGCCAAGCAGCGTGGAAGTTGCCAAAAACCACTGCTAGTGTCTGCAGGTGAGAATACTGTTACCTTACCATCAGTACATCCTTCCAGATTAGAGAAGCACAGACTCAAGAGCCATAGGAAATCTCCAGGTGAATTTGTTAACCTTGGCTCCATTACTAAGTCAATCTTCGTGAGCAGAATATCTGCCTTTCCGTCTCCTTTGAAAGCAGGTGCTGCAGACCTTGTCTCTAAGCGCAATCAAAGTCTGCTGTGTTGAAAAGAAAGTTGACAGAGGTAGCAATAGGCATGACAGGAGCATATGAGACTCCTTAAGCTAATCATTAAAGCCAGGATCAAGAAAGCAAGTGCTTACAGGTGCCTCTGTCAGCCTTGTCAATCCAAGAGAAAAAGAGGAGATGGGGGATGAACTCCTGAAAACGTAACAGCTGAAAAGCGAGGCTGGTGTGATAAGATGGCAATTCCCAAAAAAAGGTGATTCAGGCAGTAATATATGCAGGTATTAACTAAAAACATAAAAAGTGCATAAGGAACATGTTGTGAAACTGGAAAAACTGAATAGAATTTAAGAAGAAAATGGTTTTGAGACATTAGCGTATTATCACTGGAAAAACATTTTTACTCTGACTAGAAAAATAAACAGAGGATAAAGTTTTAGAGCAGCTGTAGGTGGTGTCAAAACTTCTACAGATCTCAGTGGCACCAAGACCTTGAAGAAAAAGAAAACACCACTGTATCAGCCAACTAGAAGCCTTGGGCAGGGAGAGCCCAAACTTTTCAGCTTCACCACTGTTCTCACCACCCATGGATTTTCTGAACTCCCCATAACAGCGTCGTTCCCAAAGACTTGGATAGTGTGTGGATACATCTGCACTGCATGTTGTAGTGCTAAATGAGGTAGGTCTAAAAGAACTAGCTTGAGGATGAGAAGCAATCCAGACTTATTAGCATGGTCCTCTATCCATGCTAATTTATTGTGCTAATGTAGCTATACCATCTCTAGGTATCCCTGAGCAACACAGTGTTGTGAGATCCGGATCTGCCAAGAGCGCAGATGTGTCAGTAGGTTGAATGAAGAAGGTCTGAGACTAACAGGTTGGTTGGTAATGTGAGGTACACCGAAGGAGGCTATTACTTTGTGCTGCTTTAATGCCTTCTAATTTTTTTAATTAAAGCTCGGTTACAGTATCCCGTAGGGAAATATCCCTTACTGGCAAAAAGAGCAGGCCAAGAAACCTCACAAGCTCTCTTCTGGCATTAACGTCTATTACTCTAAGTATCAGTCCAGCCCAAACTTGTAGGAGAATAAAGCTACCACACTCCTACCACAAAAACTGTTGTTCTTTGACAGTAATTGATGTTTTTCCATATACAAGGACCAGATAATCTACTTTCATTCAAAATGACTTCTTTTAGGTTAAGGGAAAACAGCAACAAGCAGAAGAAGGGGGGAGGGGGTGGTGGTGATGGGATTAAAATAAAATGCAAGGTCTCCAGGAGAGACCAGTGTGTGTTCACTTCCACGACAGGCTGGAGCAGGCAAGAGGAGCATGGCTGCTCCCTCTGCACACATGCAGGATTTCTTTGAAATTCCACGTGTTGCTGGCAGGCTTAAATGTTTTCTTCATTACATCGGCCTTTCAGGGCCCCCAGTCACTTGGCTGCGCTGATATCAAGCCTTGCAAATGGCTGAAGTCCAGTGAGGGAGTAATCGGATGTATCTGTACTGGGGATCAAGACGGGAGCCCCGCTACAGAAAGGTTTGGCTCCAGCAGAACAGCAATGCTGACAGTGCTGCCTCCATGAGCACCCTCTGACCTGGTTAGGTCTGAGCTTCCCCACCTGACCACGTCCTTGTGCTGCATCATGTTGCACACTGAGAGAGTAAATCATGTGGGGAAGAAAAGAAGCATCTTGTTCATTCTCCCTTCATACCGTCTCAGTGGTGGTCTAAAGCCAGATCCTGTCAATGTCATTGTAATACAGCACTAGTGACAACAAACCAGAGAAATAGTTTGAACACGGTAAAAATTTTGCTGGAGTTAGTCTGGAGATGAACTGGCCCTGGAAAAGGCAGCAGGACAGGGCTGCCTGCAGCTGCTGGATCTCCACTGGAGGGAACAGCAGTGGTGCAAGAAAGGGATTGATCTGCAGGGCTCAGGGTGAGAGCGACAACCTGATTTATAGTTATGTGGCTGCATTAGATAAAGGAGCTGTGGCGTTTTCCTTTCAGCCTGGCTGTGGTCATCAGTTAATTATCCATGAGAAGGTGGAAAGCATTAAACCTCAGGAAACCCTTGTGTCTGTGAGTGTGAGAGTAAAAGTGTGTTAGGCAGCTAAACTTACCTGCTAAGAATCAATTTTACTTTCTCTGGGGCCCAGCTCTGGTTTCCACCCTACACGCACGTACGCTCTGGCACGCACAGACAAATACATGCACGTAAATACTAAACAAATACATTCACCTTGATAGCATTATTGACTATTCGATATGGTTGGATTGCTGAAGTTAAAAACTCTCCAAAGAAAAGAGTTTGCAGATTTCTGTCAGCCAGAGATCTATTACTCATGCTCAACCATCTGGTATTTAATGAGAATATGACAAGCTGATTGTTATTTTTTTTTCACATGGCAAATTGAAAAATGTGACTTTTTGATCTGTATTTTAATTACACCCCCTCTGATCTCTCTCCCTTGCACTTTCTTAGTAATATGATTTTGGAGAGTAAACACATTCTGACTTTCTCTATTAGCCCTGCCTCTCAAATGGATAAAGAAAATCTCATTTCTTTCTGTTTCTCTGATTTACCTGTGTTTGGTGGAGGTTTAAAGAAATTGCTTTTTGTAACATCTAAACAATCAGGGAAGAGCTTCCGATGGAAGGTGAGACTGCGTGACTCTGCAACCACCCTTGGTCCTTTACAGCTGCCTGGCACCCTGCTTTTTCCATGCCATTGCAGCGCTCATGGGAGGAGAGTTATTTCATGTTGCATTTCATGTTGCAGGCATTGCTATTATCTAATAAGCTCATCATTTTGCTCCAATACTGATAATTAAAAGCATAACATAATGAAAAAAGAACAAAAAGCCTTCTGCCATGAAAAGAAGGGAAGATGTTACAAAAATCCTAGAAACCAGGATTTCTGTCAGATTGACCCCCCTCAGTTTGTGACACGTCACTGCCTGCTTAGCTGGGCCTCGTGCCTATAGCTGCAGCTACATCTGACTATACATGAAAGCCTGACTTTAAAGGGACTGGACCCAATCACATGACATGTTTTTGTCCAAGTTCCACTATCATGTGACAATCTACAGTAGATTTATGAAATTAAGCACAGATGGCTACTTTGTTTTTGTTCTTTGAACTGACAGCTGCTGGTGTAAAAATAAATTAAATTAAATTTCATATAAATCAGACTCTGAGGGGTTTTTTTTGGTTAAATAATCTTTAAGGTCCCCCCCCCCACCCTGCACACACATATATACATTTTAAGGTTTCACTGGTTCTGGCCTTCACCCCATGCTCCTGGCACACCCCCAGAAGCTTTTCCCAGCCACCCTGGCAGTGACCTCCCGCCTCATCTGGGCACACAGCCCCTGTCCCTGAACAGACACCGAGTGACAATGGGGACAAGATGTGCCAAGCCTGGCCAGTGGGCATAGCTGAAGTGGGGCCATTTAAAGCCACTTTCCATCAGGAATCTCAACTAAAAGAAGGGAAAACCCCACGAATCCTCCACCCTGCAAGCCTGCGGGAGAGTATTCCTAAGCCCTTAGGATCTGTCAGCTCTGAAAGGCTGCATCTGCCAACAAAAGTGGGAGGATTGTTAATAACTGAGCTGCTAATAATCCAATATATAGGGAAAACCAAAGGAAGTCACTTCTAGGTAGGGAAAGTAATGGCAGGTGCATAAAAGAAAATCAGATGACTTTTTAAGAAAACAATGTTTGAGGATTAGCCAAAGGGTTCTCCTGTATTCACAAATCTCCATGGAGCACTTTAAAGTCTTCTGTGTTTGTATCATTTAAAGTGCTGCTATTTTAGGTCAGTGTAAATAAGTCATGTGTGCCGTCAGCCTTGTACAAGTGCTTTCTGCTGCTTAATAATACATGTGCTTGTCCATTATAGGGGCTACACGGGTATGTGTTGGGATCTGGAGGCAGTCATGCAAAAATCCTGTCTTTGGCACGGCTGCTTAATGCTCTGAGTTAGGGCATGGGGTGTATGCTTGTGATGACCTAGAGCAGGACAGAGGCTAAACAGAGCTCTGATCACAGTGCTCAATAAATAATTAATGAGGAACTATCTCATGGTATTGCTGCTTTCTTCCCCAGCTATGCCATCAATCCAGCACTATTGCCTTTTATTTTATTTATACAGAGATATCAGGGTTCTACATAGCAGGGGGTTAATTGACCACATCAGAATTCTGCCATTTCAAATGCATTTCAGCAGTTTTCTGGGGTCTGGTGGGTGTTTTGGAATTATAATGTCTCAGCTTCCATCATGGAGATGCCTGGCACAAAAGATGCTATTCAGATGCAGCATCCTACAGGACACAGCAAGCAGAGCATCTCCAGCCTGACAAGCCCTTCAGATACACGGTGATGCTGAGCTGCAGTCTCAGCTGTGGCTTGTGCATCCAACAGACTTCCACCTCTGTGAAAGGTATTGCAATCAGTGGCCCCAAGTGGGAGCAGGACATTCTGTAGCTGATATGCCCACTGATATGACCTGGCATTCTGTGCTCCTGTATTGTTCACTCCTTTGTGTGTCCCTCCTCTCTCTGGGTCTCTTTTTCCATTTAGGTAATGTATTCATCAGTGTGTGGACTCACATCATGTGCTTATCCAGAAATTAGCACAACTGGGTCCTGTTCCCTGTGGGCCTCTAGGCAGGACAGCAGCAAAGACAATTAGTTTCACTAAGTGCCTCAATGGCACAATAGTGTCATGCAATAGCCTGAGTACAGGACGGAGAGCATGAACTTTCCAGGTCTCAATCATTTGATCATTTTGCAAAGTTGCAGTGAAATGTAGAAGTGGTGGCGAAAAACTAGGCCTGTCCATGATGCATAATTACTGAGTTAGTGCTTAAAAAGCACTCAGGGGTTGGAAGCTGTGAAGTCCTGCTAGGAAGCTGCTGTGCCACATTTTCTTCAATACATCTGCGTGTTGCTACATCCAGCCAGGTAGCCATCACCCTGAATTAGAAGTGGGTTCTCATATTCTGAGCCAGTTGCTTTGCGGGGAGAAAATGAGTTAAAGTGCCTGTTTTTCCTGACAGGTATCTGAGAGAATTAATCAGGTGATATTTTTAAAGGATTTTGCCTTGTGCTCCTGTGATTTTGCCCCCAGAGAAGCCAAATCAGATTTGCCATTCCTCCAGTAGGAGGAAAATTCAACCAATAAAAGAGCAAACTTCATACTGGAAAAGCCAAATCTCCAAGTCTGACTTGCTGGGAGGCAGATGCCAAAATACCTTTACAAATCTGTTTGCAAGGTGCAAACGCTGTGCTTATGAGAAAAAAATGAAGAGGGTTTTGTTAGCAAAAGCTTGCCCAATCACACCTCCACAGACCTCCACAGGCTACTGAAACTGAGCACAATGTCTGTGAAATTAAGAGCTGAAGAGTCATTTGGTGAAAGAAAATGGTGAAAAGAAAAAAAACCCGTAGTTTAAAATGGTCTTTTACTTTCCCCTTCAAATGTTACAGTACTGATTTCTTTGACAGAAAAATTAGTATGTGCATGTGTCTATGTGGTGAGTTATAAGGAGAGGTTTAGAAACAAGATTTTTGATAGAAAACAAAGGCACGTCAGTTAATAAGTATGCAGTAATGTTGAAAAAGCCCCACAATAGCGTTTCTCATGCATATGTGGGAGTGAGGGATTGTAAGAACAAGTGGTGGCTGGTTGCCTGGGTTTATCAAAGCCCAGTAGGGCAGTATCACCTCTTTGTCTTTCCTGGGCTCGGAGTCATCAATCCCTCCTGTTCCTTCCCGAGCTGTGAAAATGTCAAGGGAGAAACTCCTCCTCCTGTAACAAACCCCAGCTCCAGGCAAGCACCCACCACTCGGTGCGGCTCTCCGGGGCCTGGGGGAGGCGGCCGGGTTTCACCGGCTCTGTGGGGCGGAGGGGATGGGCAGAGCTCCTGGCTGGTGGGATCGCGCAGCCCCCGGGGCTGGGCTCCCTCCGGGGCTGGGCTCCCTCCGGGGCTCGCAGTCCTCCGCAAAGCAAGTGAGGGCAGGCCTGGCCAAGGCACCATGGGAAGAAAAGGGACTTTCTGCTGCCTTTGAGCAGGGGCTGGCCCCATTTCCATGCTCTGACAGGGCAGTGCTGGAGGCAGCTTTGCTTAATGGCTCAGCTCATACCTGAATCCACAGCTCCCAAACAGCCTCAAGCCTCGTGTGCATCCTGTTCCACAGGGTTCCTGTCCCTTGCTCCCCTTCCCACCGCCCCATGCATAGCCACAAACCCCAAAGACCCCTTTTTAATAAGGCAACCCTCAGACTGTCTACCCTGTCTGCCTAGCCCCCAAACAAAATCTTGCTGGAGGGATGTGCTGCTGAACTCCAGCTCCCTAAGACTGCTCATGGAACCCACAGGAGCTGCAAATCACCTCATGGAGAGGAGGAGGAAAAGAGCCCTTGATGCCCCCTGGGAGCCATGGGTGACTGGCCCAGTCCATCTGCAGAAAGGCACAGTCTGTGGGATGCTGTGGTGGGAGGCAAACAGAGCAGACAAGAGGAATGCAGACAGTGATGGCTGGAGGGGCAGGGAGGAAGCTGAAGGGTGGCTGAGGGCAGGAGCAGAGAGGAAAGGCTGGAGGACGGGGAGGAGGGTGGAGAGGGTGATGAGGTATGGGATGATGTGGGAGAAGTAATCTAAGGCAGAGCTGCCCAAAGCCTCCAGGCTGGGAACCAGGTGACTGAAGAGGTTCTGGAGGAAGCAGGTGCCTTCACTGCACCTGCAGCACAGCCTCCTCCCAGGGATAACAGCACCTACCAGCTCCCTGCCAAAGCACTCGGGATCAGTGCAGCCCACGTGTGGAAAGCTGGGCACCACAGGAAGGAGATCACACAAGCATTGCTTCATACGGGAGTGTTGACAAGCTGGAAACAGAGATTTTATCTTCTTCTACAGCTGGTGTGATGCTGGGACAGCAGGAGGGGGTTATGCTGCTGGTTTCCCCAGCAGACCAGAGGTCTGAGCTGGTGGCTGAGGGACCCTGGTCCCCTACCGTGGTAGGAATGAGTGTGCAGATCTGTGGCCTTCTCCCCATGTTCAGGTAGGGGCTGTGGGCAGAGCAGTGTTTTCTCAAGTGTGCTCAGCATGAGAGTCAAATATTTCTCTGCCCTCCATCATTTTATTGCAAACATGATTCCACCAAAAACATCCAGTCCAGAAAGTGATTTCATGAGGAAACAGCCAAAGACAAGTATCCAAACCAGGCAGAACTCCAGAGCAGTAGGATGGGATTAAGCACAGGATTTGCCCCAGCTTGATAGTATTACTGTGCTTGTAATTAAAACCTTTTTTTCTTCTGATTGCAAAGTTAACCTCCTAAGTGTTGCCGATCATAATCCAAACCAGTCTCATATACTTGAACCTGCGTATACCCTGGAATGACAGATACGTCTGAGAAATAGATACCATTCTATTGCTGTCAACAAAGCATCACTGCTAGTGGCAACCACTCATTGTTTGAGTGTTCAGCTTGTGTTTTCTCTTTGCTGCTGCTGGACATACCTTTGGACACTGGTGGTAACATTTCAGGGTGGTGCTGGCATTGCCAGGAGAGCTAACAACCCTCAGATATGTTATATCATTTGAGATGATTTTGCAGGGAGAGAGAAAAGGAGATTCCTCCTCCTCTGTAAAATTTACTTATTAAAATTTCAAAATCCAACATCACCTTCATTGTCCAGATCCTGTCCTCTCCTCCAAAGCAACCTATAGCCCACAGCACCTCCCTCTTTGTCACTATGAGTATATTCCAATAGCTTAGGAAGAAACAGAGGGCATTTACAAAGTAAAATAGAGAGTTTCTACAATGGCAGGCAAGGAAGCAGGTGGGTTAAATGACTCTCTTGAGGTGCATCTCACATTAAAATGATGAGGCCATGCCACACTTTCTTCCAAAGGCAGACTGTCAGATCCTGTATCTGCTGTATTCAACACGGCCCATCACCCATATTTGGGTAAAAGAGCCACATCACCATGTATTGCCTTTAGCATTCCTAAGGAGAGCAGACACGGAGCCACTCTGAGGGGCACATCAGTAACCACACAAGAAGAGCTGGAGGAGATAACTTTGGTGGGAGGCTCAACAACAGCCAGGACTGGCCCACATCTTTTCTCCTGCCCCTGTGCATGGTCCTGGTCTCTGTCAGCTCCTGTTTCCTCCTCTTGTGCCAACCAGCTCCAGGGGAATAGGTCAACCCAATTTCCTAGAACAGAGACATATCTTTCTCCTTCTGCACCATGAGTAGCTGCTGCTGCCTATGGGAGTTGTCATTCTTCCTGCACAGGAAAAATACAGTGAAGGGAAGAGGCTCAAACCCTATGCAGATTTAGAAAAGAGCTAGTTTCTCGTCCAGGGGAGCAGAATGCCAGCCCCAGTGTCTCTGACAGCAATCCCAGCTGAAGAAAGCAGAACCTGCAATGCTGTCACAGATTTCACTGCCTTCAACACCTACTGATAAGCCATTAAAAGCTACTTCAAATATATCAAACTAAGAAATAGCCCTGGATTGGCTCATGGTTTCAATACACATTAAGAATTTATGCCTGTCAGCCCAAAGTTTGTAGTAAGAGATGTTTCTTAGTGACCTGGGAGTAGGTATGTAAATAGTGAATTAGCAAAATGTCCGGATGACACAGAATTTTTTAGGTTACTCAAGACTATGGGGAGCTACGACATGTTCCAGAAAGACTTGACCAGACAGCATGATGGAAGATGAAATTCAGTGTAGACATGTGCAAGCTAATGCACACTGCAGGAAATAATTTAAGCTTTCATACATGCCAAGGGACTGTGAATTAGTGATGAGAGGCATTATGGTGGACACACAATGCCTTCAGTGAAGCTGGCTGCACAAAGTACAGCCCAGGTCAGCAAAGGAATGAGGGGAAATTCAGCTATCTAAAGGTGAGTGGGGTGATACTTACATGGCAGAAACCTTCTGGGTCAGGCTGGAATATAATTTAAAGGTACCTCTGAATGAGGCAGCTCTGGAATCAATTCTCTAACTTTGCCTCAGCCAGGTCTTTCAGGGCTCTCATGTCTTACACTCTGAGAAGGTCAGAATAGTTGTCAAGCCTTGTAAAAGAGCTGGACCTCACTGAATTCTTTTTCCATCCACGAAGTCCGTAAAAAGTGATAGATATCCTGACAAAGGCTCAAACTTGGCAATTAAATTCCCATGAGCTGGAATTAGAAAAGGTGTCCCACTTACATGAATAGATTGCATAAATTGTATTTGGAGGTAGTTTCAACAAGGCTGGTTCCCTGGGTTTTGCTGTGACTGAGCCAAATGCACCTTTAATATAAGGCACTATTGCAGTATTACCAAAACTGAACCCCCCCTGGAGTGGGAAAGGAAAGACCTTTTTTTGGTTTTGGTTTTTTGGGTTTTTTTTCCTTCAAAACAAAGGGCATAAAACAATGGCTGGGAATGAAAGCCCTGTAAATTAATTTATATTATAATTTCTGCAATGCCTTTGTATATAAATGGAAGGTAAGTACATAATTTATGGAGGGTGGTATATGTGAACTGGAGTCTCAAACCCCCTCAAACACACTCACTCAGGCATGATATGTAGCACACTAACACTCTCAGGCAGCATGCAGATTGCAATAGTAAAAAAAAATCACTAATACTGTGTGTTACAATAATAAATGCAGGAATTAGAGGATTTTACCTCTCTGTAAATAAATTATGTATATGTAGTTTTAAATTAGCCAAATTAAATGATTAAAGACACTCCATTCCTTCATAAACTTGTCTCAGGAGTAAGGAGTGCAGCATACAAGCAGAGGTCTCTGGTTGCTCTGAGCCTCACTGTTTCATTTGAAGCAATCTTAGATGCACTTCCCTTCTATCACAGCTTTGGAAGGACAGAAAGAGTTTTATTTTTCTTCAGCTAAATATTTTCAGACAAAAGCAAGTGTTGAGATTAGAAGCACTAGTTTTGTTTGCATCCCCTCATTGGGATGTTGCTGGGGCTGGAGAACTACCATGGCTCCTCAGAAGTCATCCTGCCCACAGTGACTGGTTCCAACATTTCTGCTGTTGGTTTTAACCAAGGTTTTTAAATACCCGCAGCTCTTCATGACGGGGCTGGCAGTGTAAGTGGAAAACACTCCTGAAATGCAGGTCCACAGTGGCTTCTCTGCACAGAGTACTGTTGTGCCAGTCTGTCAATGGTTCTATGATTTGTTGTGGTACGTGGCCCTGTGGTACACGGTACCATGACTCACAAGTGGCTACAAACATCGCTGCCCATTTTCCTGTGGGAGGGAGTTTAGCCCATATCTCAACAGACTCATTTCTTACTCATTCCATGAACTGGCACTGTAGCCTTAAGCCAAAACTCACCAGTCACAAGAAGAAACTGCAGAGATTTCAAGAGTGTTTCTTTCCCAGTATTACCAGTGCTGTCTTACCCCCATATTACCAAACAGGGCTTGACTCTACTTCATCCTAGATACCAAATTAGCTCGGTTCTTCCAGGGAAAGTTTGGACAGTACCTGTCACTCTCAAAGCATTTAGCTCAAAATGTCATTTTATAGGCAGAAAAGCCGGCACAGAAAAAACAGCACCTTTCTTGAGGTCACAGAGTAGAGCAGTGGAAGAACTGAGATATTCGATTATCGCTGTCGGTCCTGCCCTTGGCCAGTACCACCTGCACACACCATGGTAATTTCACCAGCTGAGCCACTGCAAGATACTGTTTCAGCATCACTCAGCGCCTCCCAAGCAACTTGGTTCCTGGACAGCTCAGGCATTTACAGTTAAAACTTCCCAAAGTTGTATGACCAAAAAGGTCTACTGAAATCTGCACGTTAAAACAAAAAAATTATCAAAGAGGGATATACGCCTAATACATCTTTCAACTGGATTTTCCATGTCTCTGCTAGGGAAGAGTACACAAGCTTGTCACTTTATGTAAAAATGTGTATTTTAGTGGAATTCTCTCCACATAAATCAGCTCAAATGCTGATGCTCAAAGCAGTGTGAAAGCAGAAGGAGTTTAAATGAAAGCAGTGTGGGCATGGCACAGTTCACAGAGCATTTCTCCTTTAATTCCACCTCTAAGTACAGTGTGCTGATATATGTATTCATTCACTGCATTTTGACTATTTTCCCTTCTTGCTATGAAACCAGCCTCAGGCTTAACATGTTGCATGTAAGACAGAGATGTCTCTCAAAACATTCTTGGTGTTTTGGAGAAGACCCCCATTTTCAACAGCAAAAGAAGCTGACTGTTCACATCCTCATCAACAGGGTTTTGGGAAGCAAGTCCTAAGTACAGGCAGTGGGATCAAGAAACATAACAGACTTTAAACTGCAACTTTATGAGTTTATGAATGGGATTATAGATAAATATGAAAAGCAGTATCTTCAGAATCAGATTTACTAATCCAGAGGTTCCTGAGCACTCTTGGTACAGTAAGCATGCCATCCATCTTGGGAATTAGGGTAGCCGTTCCAAGGTAACCACATACTAAGGTTTCTATGATTCAGACACAGGTAATTACAATGGGCTCCAGTAATTTGGTTTATGCTTTGGAGGAAAATAGGGAGAAATTTTAATCTCGCAGTGCCAATATTGATTCTGTGTGATCCTAACCAAATAAGGATCAAACTGCTTCCAAGATATTTTCTAAAATGTGATATAAATCTGTCATTGGAAGAAACACTGCAAGTTTCTGATACAAATACATTCTCATGGTGAAATGAAGATTATTAGGTCATCATGTTTATAGCATGAACTAGAGGTTTTGGACATTAATGGGGCAAATACACTGGAAAGAGTTGTGATCTTTCATTTAGAAATCTTCACTTCCAGATTTTTACACCCCTCACTAGCCAAATTGCCATTGAGATTTGGAACAGTGGAATGCAATGTTCACACTAAACAATGACAGGCCATTAGGCTATGAGCTCTTTGGAATTTGGTTCTAGTGTGACAGGTTGCCAGTTTGCCATGGTCTCCAGCAACAGTTCAATACAAATAACCAGTGCTACATTTTCTTTCCCCACCTGTTTGCAAAACTTACCAGTATGTATTTTCAACATCACAAGAAGCTGCTACAAGCTGGCATCTATGTGTGCACAGCAAAACGTGTATCACATGCCTATGAAAACTGGGAAATACTTCACACTTTTAAATCACGTAAGTTCTTGGGTTTGTGTTTGGATTCTGTGTGGGATATGTGTGAAGCACATATGTGAAGGACAGAGACTACGGCATCTGTGAGGGCAGGTACACAGTGGGGTGGCTGGATGAAAATGCGGGAGTAATTGAGAAAAAATTGACAGAACTACAGAGGGCATGGAAATCTTGGCTCAGGATGGAGAGAGATGGCAGGGCTGCACCTCTGCTCCTCATGTGTGTCGTTTGGCAGTATCACTCAGATCAGATCCTACTCTTTCTTGCATGACTTCAGGTCACTCATGGCCGTGGTCTTTTTTGCAAATGAACTTCGAAACACAGCCAACGATATCCTGGGCTGCACCAAAACCAGCATCATCAGCAGGTGGAGGGAAGTGACTCTCCTTGACTCTGCCCTTGTGAGACCCCACCTGCAGTGCTGCATCCAGCTCTGGGGGCCACGATGTAGGAAGGATGTGGACCTGTTAGAGTGAATTCAGAGGAGGCTCAGGGAGATGGTTAAAGGGATGGAGTCCCTCCTTGATGAGGAAAGAATGAGAGAATTGGGATATTTAGACTGGAGAAGAGAAAGCTCCAGAAAACCTTATTGAGGCCTCTCAGTACCTGAAGAGGTACAAGACACCTGTAGAGGGACTGTTTACAAGGACAAGGGGGAATGGCTTCAGACTGAAAAAGGGGACATTTAGATTAGATATTAGGAAGAAATTCTTTACTGTGAGGGTGGTAAGGCACTGGTACAGGTTGCCCAGAGAAGCTGTGGGTGCCCCATCCCTGGAAGTGTTCAAGGCCAGGTTGGATGGGGCTTTGAGAAACCTGGTCTTGTTCAAGGTGTCCCTGCCCACGGCAGCTGGTTGGAACAAGATGATCTTTAACGTCCCTTCCAACCCAAACCATTCTATGATTCAATGATTGTGAAGGCTTGCACAGACCCCGGTAAGAAACTCCACAGCTCTGACACAGTTTGTGAACTTCTCTGGCCTGACACTGCCTGAGCAGAGGCATTTCTTTCAGACCATTCCTAGGAGATGCCTACCTAGAGAATTGCCTAGTGCAGATGATCCCTGTTTTTCCTTTCTGAATGGCTGTACAAACAACCTCCTGAGCATGAAGACATTTAACAGGAGCCACAAACACTCATTCTGTGCAGTCCTTGTCCTGTTCAGTAAAAAGAGAAAGTACCTGGAGAGACAAGTTTTTGTTTCAACCTACTATTGGGAAAACTGAATTTGGAGCTGAACTTCACAAACTTCGCAAGGAGCTATGTACTGTTGTTTTTCTGAAATTATGACTAAATGTGAAAAGTGTGGAGTTTAGCAATCTCTGTTCCAAGAAAATGTACTGGAGAACATGTCCCTATTTTTATCTATGTGAGTAAAAATATTCCAGGAGATATTAAACTTGACTATAGAATTTCTTGTACGAACAGGGCATGCAGCACATGAACTTAAGGAGATTTAAAGAGACACCAACACTGGACTTGTAAAAATAAGAAAATTCATCTTAAAAAAAAAAGAGTTGAAGAAGACATAACAATTGCAGGCACTATAAGTTAAGATAATGGTGAAGCTCTTACATTCTTGTCCAAAATACTTGTTAAATGGGATCATGAAACCTGAGAACTTTTAAATGCACCTGAATTCAAACCCAGATGTCTAGAAACCAGAATACAGGCTCCACCTGTGAACTGTGGAAACTATATCATCAATAGCAGTGATTGAAATGATAAGCATGGAACTCAATGGGAAAGCCAAGGAACATTAAGACAAAGAGGACTAGTGAAGGACTTTGATATTTGACCAGGCAAAACGGCAATCAAAAAGAGAAATACCACCATAAACAGTTTTGGTGTTATGAGTAACCATATATATTCCAGTGGAGGAATCTTCGAGGAGTACTGAAAAATTAGAGGAACACAGAGGGGAGATCCTAAAATCACTTTCAGGCTGGAGGAAACTTACAGCAAGAGGCCTTCTGTGCCTCTCTCATCAAAAGAAGAAGCCTGGGAGGTAAACTTGACTATTCCATACAAGTATATTCACAGAGGGAAATTTCCAGGGACTAGAGAGAGAGTTTTTGCATCCAGCGAAACAAAGCAGTACAAAATCTGCCATTAGGACCTGAAGCAATAGGAAAATTTTGTTTTTGAAAGTGAGAGTCATCAAATATTGAAACAAGCTGCCAAGAATAGCAACAGAATCACCATTTTCCCCTATCTCTGTATCGACATTGGGTGCCTTTGTCTTGGACAAATGCACATTGCAGACATATACCAGGTAACTGGATTCAGGGCCAGTGTTCTAGTGAACCCTTCCTGCCTCAAGGTATAAATCTAAAGTTGGTGTGGTTACTCCTAGTGCATTCTGGAAAGGATAAATAGTATGTGCTCATGCTTCAGGGCTTTCATCAACCTTTTTAAAGGATCGGGATAAGGATCTTTGAGGAAAGAGTCCCAAATCTGCAGGTTCCTGAGCTACTTGTTCTACATTTTCATTAAGCATCAGTAGTGTAGACCCTGCCTCCTTGTGCTTCATTTGTGTTTTTCGTGGTCTTTTTGGCTACCTGAACCACACCTCTTTAGACCTAGCTGATAGCAGTTTACTGGGTTATGTCTGGAAGACTTCCCACTCCTACAATATTATCCAAGATTCACAGCTTGTTTCTGTAGGTGTTCCTCTGCAGTCTAGGGTTAGCTAATGAATACCTTGATTACAGCATTCATGAGAGATGATTTACATTTTTTCATTAAAAATGTCACTGGAAGTCCAGTCTTCCCATGATAAAATATTTGAAGCCACTGCCAAAATCATACATGGCTGATATTAATTAGAGTAGAGGATGACAGCACTTGGAAAATGACCTTTAACAAGTGCTTGTTCTTTAGTTAGACTAGGTCATTACTAGAGATTACCAAGCATTTTCAATAAAACTGGAATCTCTGACTCCTCTTCAGCTTTAAATTTGAACAATGAAAAGTAGTGGAGACTCTTTATCTACCACTGCCACTAGCCTGTCCCACCACAACAGACAGCTGGTGATCCCTGTGTATCATCTGCTCCAAGCAGCAGGAGAAGGAAAATGGTGAGCTTCATTTTCTCCTCACAAGCAGAGCCTTTCCTTTGCCGCACAGAGTCAGGCTTGGGAAGGTTGAAGACAACCATCCCCAGCACAGTTCCTTGTATCATCAACACACAGGTTGTGGAAAAGGGAAGAAAAGCAAGCTTGCAGTCTGTGTTGTCACAGGTAGCAGCCATGTCCAAAACTTTAAGGAGCTGCACTGCTGCACCTCGTCCTTGGGCAGTACCTTCCCTGCACCACAGCATCCAGTGAGACTGCAGCTGGCTGTGATCTGCCCTTCTTGATGCCATGGTTCATCCTAGTTTCTTCTAGGTTCTCTCCACCTTACAACACTGGAGTTTCAGAGTGTGCCACTGGAAAAAATCCATTTAGAGACACTCTCTGTGCTCATACTTCAGTCACACCAGGTCCCATGGAGCTGAGGACAAAGCTTCAAGCATGGCATACACCATGCAGAAAAAAGGGCAGTGGGGGCAGTCACTCTGTTCCAGTAGTTCTGGACAAGATGGAGTGAGCAAAACAAAAATCTCCCACCCAGCCTCTCTGTTCAGAGAGCAGGGCTTCCCACCATGCTCCACAGCTAGTGGGCTCCATCAAATCCTGCAACTTGCTCCTTTCTGTGTGAGCCATTAAATGAAGGTTCTGGGCATAAACCGTGCTGAGAAATTATGCTGCAGTTTAAGAGAGTCGGAACAGAAGGCCTGCTTAGGAAGCAGTTTGAAATTATTGAGAGTAGCACTTCACATTTCCACAGCAGAAGCCTTTATAGGCTGGAAGTCTCAAACCTTGATCACTTCCAATTGAACCACTTATAAAAAATGTGCACTGCTGGAATATTTTAAATGACTGTGTGCAGTGTGTACTGACTGAACATTAGGGGCTTCAATTAAATAACAGTTCAGAACATAATGAACTGAAAAATTTCACACTCTCTAAAGTGAGATAAGTATGAAGTGAAGAAGAGAGAATTAAGAAATAGTGCTCTGAAAGTGGCACCAGCTAGTGCCTGATGAGATTCAGGCAGAAACACAACAGAACAGTTTGTGAATTAGGATGTAACGTTTAGTTGGGTTTTCTTCCAGATCCCTCAGACAGCACGGGAAATGGCCAGGTCCTTTTTTTTAAACAAAGGGTGACAGTATTTGTGCTGAAACTGGGGATGCACGTACCCTATGAGCTTGGCTTGGTCATGTCTGAAGTTAGGGACTTCTGGAGGCACAGTTGGTCAGCTGCTCCCTGCTGTGGGCTCAGTGAATAATTTGGAGCCCAAGTCCAAGGTTCTGGCCTGATATTTAGCTAACACCAAGTCCTTCTGCAGTTCTTGCTTTTACTAATGAAATAATGTTCTCTTATGACCCATCTGGACCAGACAGATACAGTACAACATTTGAAAATTCTTGTATGCAGCTATGGAGAATGATGCAGCAAAGACTGTCCATGCTGTCCATTTCCTCTGAATGTCAATTAAAGGAGAAAAAGGAGGAGCAAAGGTAGAGATCCTGCACCACAGCATGAGACACTTGCTCCAGAATACTGCAGCGTGCTTTACAAAGGGAAAACTGACACTCAGAGTGCCAACACACTGCATATTGGTAACTGCTGACTTCAAACTAGGGCTATTCTCTCTTTGTTCCACGGCCGGCTTGTTAGCTTTGGAGGCAAATCCCTTTACAGACTTCCATGATCTCTAAAGCACACTTATTTGGTTTGAAATGGAACAAAATGAGATCTCATTCCAGTAAGTACCGTATTTATCCCATTACCAGAAAGGGCACCGCGTGTCTTTAGAGATCTTGCAAATATGAAAGATGTTTAAAAAAAAAACAACAAACGTAAAAACCAGGAAAACTGACACACTTCAGATTTTTAGGCTTATCAGGTTTAACATTTCTGTGTTTGAGGTTTTAACTGACTCATTACTATTGTTCTGTCTGTATTATTTCATAGCAACCTTTCAAACATCTTGGTGGCACCTGCTCTAGGCATGTCCTCCTTCATTTCTTTAACTGGTGAGATCCTAAAGCCAAATTCCAGCTGACCAAAGCAGCTGTACTCTCTAGGAGCCTGTGAAGGCTGAAGATGATGGACAGCCATATCAATCTCTACCAAGGCCGACATATCACTTACATTTGACTTGAAACTAGACCAAAAGAGTCCAAAAGCTGGAAAGTAAGTGGATTTTATTTAGTGGCTACTTCAAGTAGTAGAGAGTTAACTCAGTTTGCCAGCAAGTGTTCATGGGGATATTAATAATCAGGTGGGAGTCAGGAGCCTGCATTTATTCCAGTTTACCTGACATAAACCCAGCATATGAAAAAACTGAACAGACTACAAAAACCATTTATAAGCATATGTGGTAAGCTTAATGATTTAGGTGTTTTATAAAAATTGTAAGTATGCTCTGATCTTCAAAAAAAGGTTGTCAAATAAAATAAAATAGGAGGGAAACTTATGCATATTTCCTCAAGCTCCATGTTGCCAAACTGATGAGTCTGTTATCAAAGACTCGGTCTGACTGGTCTTTTGAGGAATGTAGGAAATCCAGCCCAGGCCACTGAACTTTCATTCTGTCATGCATAGAAAAAGCATCAAAAGCAATGCAAAAACCTTGCTCCTTAGACAACCACGTAATTATTTGCCCATGGAATAAGTTTCTACCTTCCCCCCTCAATCTAAATATGCTTGTAATCTTAGGACTGAGGGCTAATTGTCATCTTAATTTTGCCTATTTCCTTTAACAGAAATCTGAAGCATTGAGACCAATGCTTAGCCTTTTCAGACTCCTCCTGAGTGGTGGATTTCTTGTTTTGTTTGCCATAACACGAAGTGTCAGTGGTCAGCTATGTTTTGTTGGGTCAGTCTGAGGCTCTGAGGCTCCCTTTGGTTCTCCTATGTAAAGGAGGATGAATGGAACTGCAGCTGGACTAAACGGCAGCTTTCCAATTCAGCTCCAAATTTGTTCTTCAATTTGCAGCAAAATTCATTCTTGACCACTTGTACCAGAGGACAAAAAGCTATTAAGATATTGATCTCTTCAAATCTTTGACTTCCAACATTTCAAAGAAAAGGGTTGAAGTCATGGAATCATACAAACTTTTACTCTTAAAAGGTCATTTTAAACCCAAAGCAGAGGTTTAAAATTAAAGTTGCTTTTATGAACAAGGCATAGATTTCTTCTGACTCTCATGACTGACCATGAACTGTGTTTAGGGCTGTCTCCACATGGATTTTCTGCTAGCAACATATGAGCTAATGAAGCAGTTCTGGCCCTAAAGCAGGGCATTACCTGGCTGGTAATTTTTATGGGACTCAGCAATCTCTGAGCTTTCCATAATTTTGCTAGATTTGAAGATGACTAACAAATTCTTAACACTTGACACTTAAGTAACATATGAAATGCTTGAACATGTAGGGAAATGCAGAGATCATGTCACTGCCCAGGGTTTTTTTCTTTAACAAATCAGCCTTGAAACATTAAAATAGGATGTTTTGACAGATCAAATGTTTTCCATTTTCTACATGAGGAAGATATGCTAAATTTCACCCTTTCCTGCAGATTTGTGCAGTTTAGACTAACACGCCCCTAAGAGAACATTTTTGCCAGTAAATCAACCAGCTATGCCTTTCCCTAAACACCTTTTCTTACTTCATATATCTGTATCATAACTACCTTAAAGAGTCTTTAGAGGCTCTCTCATTTAGAAGTTCCACCTTGACTTCATTGTCTGTATTCGACTCTTTGTATCTTCCTGGAAATGGGATGTTTCTCTGTGTTTTCCAAGTTAACACTTTATTTGCATTTGCCACCACTGACCAAGCTCAGGGAAGATGCCAGATCACAACAGGCATTACACCTGTGGATCCCAGTCTGTCCTTAGGGGAGGCTTAGCACTGCTGTCACAGCAATACTTTCTTCCCTCGATCCATAGCTAGGGAGAAAAAAATTCCAATGCTTAATGATCTTCCACTCCTAAAGAGGAACTGCTTATTTTAGTAAACATTTGTTCTAAACAAGTACCAGGCACATCTCTTTTCCTCTTTCTAGAAACAATCTTGTAGTTTGTTCACAAAACCATTCCAGATGAACTTAAAAATGTAAGCATCTCTTGTGACCAGAACTACAGATTCAGGCTCTGCCACCCTATTGCAGCCCCTCCTTCATGTCAGAAAACATAATAATGCTTCTTCATCTCAGAAAAATACTGCAAAAATTCAGCTTTGTGAGTGCTGCAAGGCATTTAGAAACCATTGGGAGAAAACGTGCCATGAAAGTGAATGTCTTCACTGTGGGATGCAAATATATGTTAAGCAATAAAATTCTACTTCCTAAATAGGCTTGTCTTGCTTTGATATTCAAGAATATGAAAAAAAGACATACATACTTCTCATTTAATCCTGCCAAGATACAAAACTTGCCTATTTTTATACAGTTGCCCAATATGGATGACAAAAATAGCTTCCTTAATAAAGAGAAAGAAAATACTAGCTAATTTCTCCTGATGCAAAGGCATGAGGTCCACCTCAAGACTGCACATCATTTTAGGCTGAAATTCTACCTGTTGAACCTCATGTTGATGAGGAAAAATGCTACTGCTTCTTGAAACTCAGCTTAAGATAACTGAATTGTTCTGTCAGAGGCTATTACTACTCCCAAAAGTAAAATCCGAAGAAAAGATTAATATGCTTTGCTGAGAGTAAGCTCGATAACTATCATTGTGCTGTGTATTTGCTTCTCACAGCAGACGATATTTGATCACTCAAAATGATTACTTAGCTTTAGCTGAGAATGTTTTGAATCAAGTGGCTCTAAATCATCTGTCCCACAAGTATTGCTACCAGTTAGTGAGCATTTGGACAGCATTAGCACAGGTTAATAACTCCTCTCAAAGGGAGAAAGGGCAGGGAGTACCTCAAGAGTGTGTATGTGTGTGTGTGTAAAAACCTCTGGGGACAAGACAAGAGTTTCTAAAGTAGCAGCTAGACGTCCCCTGTGAAAAATAAGCCACATCACACCAAACTGTGTTGCATTTTAAACTCAAAAGCCACACTCTTTTTCCAGGGGGAAATAATTTCATCTAATCCTGAGTGATGATATTCGAATGTGAATGTCGTGCAATTATATTGGTGCACATGTTAATAGTGCTGGACAGTTTGTACCCCTGTACTTGAAGTGAGCCTGTTCAGCAGCACAGGACTGAGAATTTGTGACAATGATACCACCATTTCTTAGGTTTGGATAGTAGTACTCGTACTACTTAATGAAAAAATTATACAGGAAACACTATTATTTTCATTCCACAGCTTCTTATCATTTGAAAGATCTGTGTGTCATTCCTGCATTGACATGTTCAGCACCGACCTATAAACTGCTGCTGTAATATTCAAGGAGCACTCACTGTCTCAGTCAGTACCTAAGAACTTCCAAAATGAATGTGAAAAATAGGTTTTCAAACATAACTCTTGTGCTGGCATTATACTAAAGGTACAATGATTTTATTAACACAGCAAATGACTACTTCTGATTCATCTGCAGACATTTCTTCAATGGATGATATAATTTAAAATTAATAAATATGTTTGTTGATAGATACTTTTTAGAAGACCCAAAAATTTTAACATAATTTTAAGTGATAGCTTAAGAGACACAACATGCCAATACAGCCTTTAGGAATTGATGCCACTACACAGAACCAAGGGTTTATTTTTACCTAATCTTGTGGCTCGTTAAATCCAGGTATTATTAAGGAAAGCAGTATAACTAGGTTTTGGTCATCTGAGAACACCACCACCATTTCCTTACTCACTTTGCTTGTTTATGCCTTTCAGCTGTGGGAAAAATCATGTGTACCTGAAAAAAATTAAAGGGACAAATTATGGATTTGCATAGTTTAGAATCTTAGGCAGAGTAAGTTAACAGGGACATAGGTAGAAATTATTTTAAACAGCTTACTGTGATGTACACTTTTCTATTTCATTTACCTGTAGTTTGATCTATGCTACTCCTTTTATTTCAAATCCATAGCAGTTCTGGTCCTTTTGTTACTAAACATTCAATAGTATCTTGACAGCAGAACTACATCTTCGTTCTCATTTAATAACTATTTATCATTCTGTATCTGCCCATTTTCAAGAAGGAATAAAGTTAAGTGTTCCAGAAATTGGAAAAAATTGAAACTTGACCTTTATTAAGTGGGTTAATTGTCACAATCTCAGCATGTACGAAATTAATGACCAAAAAGTGGAACTTCAGAGTTTCAGAAGACTAGGTTAATGTCCAAAAAAGCCTAAACTCTGACCTTCTTGACATATGCCAAAAGAAACAGCCACCCTAATAAATTACTACCTGTGTGCAATTATAATAAACCATTCCTAGCATCCAATCACTTGAATTAATTGCTGCAAGGCAGTGGGACTTACAGATATTCAAGGCAATCTAAAAATTCCCTTGCAGCTCATAGAAGGCTGTTTGTGCATGCCTGTTTCAGCATGGAGATTCAGTTTTAAGGCACATTATTCATACCTTTGGACCACAAATCTGTATACAAGCCCACTTACTAGTGCTGAAATTAGGAGCCTTGGCTGAGGTATTAGCATTACTGGAAGTGGTGAACCAGTGTGGAATAAAGCAAAGGGAATGGAATTTCCCTTAAACCCGTATCATAAAGCAGTTGCTGGATACAGGACACCTACACAGTTTCCAAATTTCAGCCTTACATAGGAGGAACAGGCAACTTCTGTGAATATAACAAACTACAGCACATTTAAAGCAAACAGCATTTGCAAAAAGAAACCTAAAAGAGAGAAATAAATACTCCATTTGTATGGGTCCAAGGTAGCAGTGCAATGTGAAATCCCCTGACTTCCACAGCCCCACGTCAAACACTGATGAACTGGCCAAGAGGACAGCCCACACTTCTCCATGGATAGAAATGCATCTAGCGAACAGGTAGGTTGCCCCAGCTGAACACAAAGCAAGACGGTACCTGGTCAGTAACATGTGTAAGTGAAACAAGGCTGCAAGCTGGAATTAAGCTACCCTTGGTGTTTGCCACGCATGGGATGTTACAGGGAAACTTGCTTTTTGCCCCTGTTAATCCTATTCAAAGGATAAATGACTTGTGTGTTCAGGGCTGGCAAGTTAGCCCATTTTTTAAAAACAGTAAACTTAAATAAAATACCACCGTTTAAGTTCAACTATCTAGTTCTGCTGGTGTTTGAATCTGTGAATAAGTGATGGTGATTCAGTTGTGAAATCAACATTACTCACGTGCAAGATTCTATTCCCTGTACTCATGCAGATTTTAAGCACCTTTCTGAAGAAGCAAAGTCTCACAGGGCTACAGATCTGTTTCACTCCAATTCACATCAAGGTGCTCAAAGGCACAAGATGTGGTGGTCAGCATCGGCATCAGCTATTTTGCCATGTCTGAACTGGATTTAATTGGAAAACGATTGTCTGGTTTCTCCAGATTGGGAAGACAGAAGACTCAGGTTCAGAAGCTTTTTCTGTGCTTGATCAACTTTAAATAATAAAATAGTCCTATACACAAATATCACGTGGATGCAGGTCCCTAATTCTAGACACACTGTTTCAGGTGACTGACCTGAATACAACGCTGTCTTCTATTTCCATACTGCTCTCTCTGGCTTTGTCCAGTCCTTCCATGCTGGATTTGTAAAGCCTTTCCTTAATCCCTAGTACTGGGCAGTTGTCCCACAATGGCAGAGGAGCAGTTGATGGACAACAGTAACTCCAACCCAGACTCCCTGAGGTTACCCCAGCACTGCACTGACAACAAGGCAACACCCACTTAAATCTGCTGCCAGTTCAACACAATACAACAGTTTGGGATCCATATGTGTTCACCTGTTCCTAGGCATAGTGAAGCCCTTGCCTAATTGTGAAATTTCACATTAATTACAGAACTAATTGGAGATGACTTTGAACACTCACTGAAATAATTCCTGAACTTTCCATTCTTCAGAACAGCAACCCCTGCCTCCCAGACAAACTAGTTCTTGTTCAGCTCTTATTTTCCACCTAGGAAAGGACATCTCCTCAGTTTCCTCCCCTATCTAGCTTAATCTTCCATGATCAAAAATGACACCAGGTGCAGAAACCAGGACTATTTGTGGTTTTCTTTTTTCTTAATTATGGACTGAGGGTTTTTTTTTTGTAATTGTAACTGAAAAGTCCTCCACATGGTTTCCAAACTTGTGGCATTTGTTAGGAAATAGATGTAGAACCCGTGAAATGCTAAGAAAGCTCTTCTAACCGTGAGTCACCAATTTATGTGCTGTACTTTGCACAGCATGCAGCGCATGCAAAGAAGGAAACACGATAGAAACTATTAAATGTAGATGGTAATTACGTGAAAATCATGTGGCCATATCTGACTTCAACAAAGATCAGTTAAAAACCTTCTAGAGGAAAAGGGATGGGTATTGCTTCATCAGATATATTTGGTAGGGCAATGTTTTTACTGAAAACTCCTGTTTGGAACACGGTACAAGAAACACATGGACTGACCTTCAGTCCATAAAATCAGGAAAGAAGAGCGGATTTTGGGAGCACCTTTCTTTTGTCTGATTGACATACTTCAAATGATGTTTCATAATTACTTCACATGCCTTTCTATAAAATGACAGAGAGAAGCGGCAGCAGTAGATACTACATACTGTTTTTAAACATGTGAACTAGAAAAGGTTTTGTAACCTAAATGTTCTAGAATACCTTTGAATCATGCAAGTTGCACGACTCCATGATGATCATTCCTCTCTAAAGGCAAATCAGCCTAAGAAGGCAGTTACTGTTGGGTTGCACAGATTTTCTGTACATACCACTTTATAATGATATCTGAGGCAAAGAATACTTATTCTAGCCAAGAACAAAAACCACCTCACCTCCCCAGCCAGAAGGCTCTCATTTCTCCTTCACTCATGACAGCATTTAAGCTACAGTTGCATTTACACTTTAAAAACATTTTTCAGGCTGGCGGTTGTTGCTCAATTTTGTATATTTGACTTTATCAAGAGGGAAATATGGACATCACCTCGTGGCACAGACCCAAACTAGCTACAGGTTGGTAGGGAAATGATTCATCAGTAGGTAGGTTCATGTAAAATTCAAAAGGCTTTTTTTTCCCTGTTTTGCTTTTGGAGAACAGTCCGAGAAATGCAAGTGATGTCTTTCTTACAGGAATACTTTAGATAGCTAAACAGAAGCAAGATTTGGCATTTAGCCTGGGATTAGTGTGAACAGCCTCTTAACCAAACATTATGAAGAAAGTTAACTTTAAAATGCTTTGAAAGGTCTGTTTTCATGACAGATGGTAATAAGGGCTCATCAGTGCCAATTTTTTTGTTTCCACCTCAGTTTTCAAAAGCTTAAGTTTTAGGTTAGTGCTTCTGAAGGAACCATTACATGCATAGAGGAAAAATGCAAATTACAAAATTAGATTACTCACTATTTTTATTGCGTGTAACATATTTTTCTAAATAACACTAACAGATGAAGAGTAAGAATTTGACCATGCACTCAGTAGAACACTTTCCCTTTCTTTTACTAGAATTATTTTTTTTTTCCCCAGCTATTTGTTCTTTAATCTCTATCTGTACACCTGGACAGATATTCCTCTCCCCACAGACCCCAAAAGATACAGCATAAAGTAGCAGGTAGAGGTTTTGTTTGTATAATACACTCACTAGTGAAGACATGGTAGAACTATATTTTATTCAAGAAAACCCACACATTCTGTCCTGTGGTGACCACAGGCTTTGATAAGCCATAGATATTAGCAAATACTGGAACAAAATACAGTGTATCAGATTGAATCAAAGCATTTAAATTCTGAATTACAGTTATAATTTTCAGGGAAGGCTAGTTTCAGAATTGCATCATAGTATCTAGTACAATGTTGTGCAATGTAAGTGGCAGAAACAGAAATGGAGTATTGGTCCTAATAAAAACCAAAATGTAATGACTCTTGTATGACATTTAAATTGTCAAGACAACAATTCATAACATTCTACCAAAGGCAGCATATAATTACAAAAATACTGGTCCAGCATCTTGTTAGTGATGAAGCAATATCCAAGGTGCAATGGCAACGTGCCATTCTTAGTGAAATATTTTTTAAAAAACTATTTTTTCTATTTTCCCCGCACTGATACTAGCTGAACACCAGAACTTCTACGACAATCTGAAAGAAAGTCACTGCTTAAATGCGTATTGCACCAAAGATTGATGCAAAAACACATTTTCCGGGTTGCAGTATAAAAGAAGCAAAGTCTAATAAAACTATGAATGTGCCAAAAGATTTACTGCAAAGTTTTACTGCAACTGATCTTAGATGAGCAGTTTGCAACCTCTATTGAGCTTTAAACAACTGTCCAAGCTTTCCACTCCATCCATTATCATGAACTTAAGGATACAAAAGTAAAAGACAAAGTCCTTAATATTGAGAACAGAATTAAATCACTTTATACTCCTCTCAACTGATCCACAAAACAAAAATATTCTGCCCTCCTCTCCTCCTAATACCCTGGTAATTTCAAAGTCTAGCCATGGAATTACCCTTGTTCTGATATTGCACAGTGCTAGGATTGTATTGTTTCCACCTAGAAGTTCAAACACATACTATGAGGGTGACCAAAACTGCTGGTGACAGTAGACCTTCTTAACTTGTGGAAGTATCCCAAGAAATGTGCATCAGACGAAGACACAATCTAAATGGCAAAAAGCACTGCAGACTTGGCTGTGGTTTGGACTTGGGCCAAAAATACATAAACCTGCTTGCCATTTCCTTTGAGGAAGAAGGATCAATTAATATCTTAACCAAAAGACAAAGTCGAGTAAGATCAGGTAACCATGTGACATTCAACGTTACATTCAACAACACAGAAATGAAGGAGTAGCAGACAGGAATATTAATAATATTTTCCTTTTAATAATGGTTTAGTCAAAAGTGTAGCTTTGAAAATCTCTAGCTAGCTGTGAAAACCTGAAGATGCTGGGAAGCAACCTCACTTTGATCAGTTTAAAGCTGTGGCTTGGCCTATCTGCTTTCAAAATCTCCAGTAGCTCTGCCAACCTTGTAAATATAAACTACTGCCTGGAAATAAAATGTAGTTAGCCTTTAAAAGTTCATGAACCTTGTATTGTAGCAGCCTAACTCTGACTGAAGAAGAAAGATATTTTATACAGTAAAGAAAAGACAAAGTAAACCGAAATCTTCAGAGATCACTTTAAGTGTATACAATTTGGATTCTCATCGACATTTAAAACTACCAATCATAAGGTTGCCACCTTACCTTTTTCTGGACTGGCACACCTGATTTTAAACAGGTTTTCCTCCAGTCTCCCAAGTTTCTGATCCTCTCATTCAGTTTTCTGCTATACTGCTCTCCTACCTTCATGCTGAATACCGAGTCAGTCCTGCCTTCTGCTTTTCTTGGCAGGAGGCAGAGCAAGCTTTTAATTTCGGTAGTCAGAGTGACAGAACAACAAACGCACAGCAGATAGAAGAGCTTAATTCTTCCCCAGGAAGAAAATACACTTGGTTCAACAAAGGGCTGCAAAATCTTCCAAAGGCACCTCTTTCCCCAGTTTTTGCCTGAAAGCAAGATGGCAATCTTAATTGAAAAGGGATGCTAAATCTTTTAAATAACTTAAAAATCCATTTTTATATAAAGCAGCAAAACCATTTTTCTCTGCAGAAAGAGAAATGTTAACAAAGAAACACACCAACATAAATTCACTGTTCATAAACTTCAGCTAGTTTAATTTCACAAGAAAGTAAAATTTTAGGACTATTCTTTAACCTCATCAGTACTTTCTGAAGAAGATTCTTTGGCATCTTCAGTCCCTCTGTTGCTCTTCTCTTTACTAAGATTTTCACTTTCTGATTTGGTCCCATTAAATAAAGAGTTTTCACCATTTACAAACCCATTCTCTGTGACTTCAGCATCAATGGCTTCATCAATCTTTAAGTCCCCTTGCTCTTCCACATCTTCTAGGTTTCTCAAGACAATAGGGAGTCTAGAGTCTGCCACAGTGTTCTCCAACAAGGCAATTTGGCTCTCTTCATACTTCGGAAGCGGAGCTCCATCTGCCATTTGTTTGGTATAATACTCTCTGCTGGCAGCCGCGCTCTTCACTGCCTTCTCCAGGATCTCTTTTTCACCTAAGCGCAATTTGATGGCCATTATCGCATGTGGAGTGAGGTCATGAGTCTCCAGGAAGGACTTATCAACCTATTAGAAAAGAAAGAGCAAGCCTGTTAGTAACACCCAACACAATAAAATAGTCCCTCACCTCTTATCTTTCTATGAGCAGGAAGTGACACCAGGCTTTCCAGGCTGAGCCAAATGGACATGAGGGGGTCTGCAAGGAGTCCCAGTAAAATTTGTCATGAAATCACAAAAAAGCCCAAAATTTCTGCACATAAATCAATCTGCGTGACAAGCGAAGTCAGGTTACTGCACAAATATACGCAGCATGTAGGTTCACTTATACATTTGCAATAGGAGCACATTTCTTTGCAGTCTGGAGAATGCAACTAATAGACAACAAGTTGAAACTGATTCCCCATCTCATTTGCAGAGAAAAAAGCAGGTAGTCTCTACTTGGAGAATCAAAGGAGAAATACATTAACAAAATTACATTAACAAAATTTTCTTTTTTGCAATCTTATTTGATTTTCCTTAGATAATGCAAAACTGTTTCTGCACTTAAAAAGTACAGAATGAATTATGTACTAACATTCAGATCGAAGTTTGCAAAGACAAGATGGAGGACAAAATATCTTTTCCTACAATCAGAACACACAGAATTCAGACATTTAAATTACACATAATGATAATTTTACCTCCACAGTTGTTTTATAGGTTTTCAAAAGAAGGGATGCTCTGGCCTCTAGGAATGTCCAAAGTTTAACTTCATTGTCCCAGCTAACAGGAAAGTCAGAGTTCCCCAGAGTGAAGATTTTGTTAATCGCATGCTCACCTATCAAGTGCTCCTTCAGCTCTTCTGCAATAAGTATAAAACCAATCTGTTAAAAAACAATCTCATCATTCACTTCGTCAGCTGACAAACTACAGAAAGATTTATTTTCAGTCATATATCTTTGAGCAGCTAACAAAAAATAACCCTCTCCTCAAATAAGAATTATCAGATATGCTGCTTATTTCTAGGATTTGCCTCAAAGAAACAACTGGAAGTCTTGAGGTCAGCACAAAACGGGCCTTCTCTCCACTTGGAAATAAAGATACTTTAGATATCACAGCCTCTCATACACAGTGTAAATCTGTGACAGTGAAACAGAATGTTTTGTAAAATCATTCATAAATGAAAGGCAGTAAATTTGTGAAGAGTTCAATGAACTTTTTGAGAATAAAAGGAAGAGGACAGAGAGTGTGCAAATAGCAATAGAATTCTTTTTCCTGTTGTTTTGGTAATCTTTTTCAGTAGCAGAAACTTCCTACAAGTGGTCAGAAAAGCCATCCATCAAAACTCAGAGCAGAAAGCATTTAATCAGCTCCTTGACATTAGACAAATTTCATTAAACTTTTAATTAATAAATGTGACTACTGCAAAGCAATTATCACAAACTTCACTAAGAGCTTGCTTGTAGTTTCTCAGTAAACTGTTTTCTTAAACAGCATTTAAGACATATAAATAAACTGAGCACAATCATATACCAGTGAAGTGCAATTAAAATGTTCATTAGCTATATTTTCCTTTCCAAGCCAGAATTCACTCCCTCATCAGCATCCTAAAATTTTCTTCCCTTGAATTTACTTCCCAGAAGTATCAGGCAATTGGAATACATGGTTGTTGTAGGTCATTTCCAACTGAACTATTCTGGTATATTCTAATTTCTCAGTAAGTTCTAAAGGATGGATGACAGGAGGAAATGAAGGCATGACACTAAGTTTCATTGTTTTTATTAAAGAAAGCAAATAGACCACATGCAAAAACTCAAATACTTCAGTATTCCTGCTGGCACAAAAAACCAACATCATCTGCACAGTATTCCTGACTGCAAGATAGTTCTCTTACTGTCCTGACAAACTGTCACATCCATAACCTTCAAAACTGCATCTAACCAGAAAGGAGCTATTATGAACATTTAACGAGAAGTTTCATATGCACAAATAAGGTGAATATATATTAAATGCACACATATTTTGCCCCACAAAAAAAGCAACAGAAGAGAAACACTAGAAAGACAGTCTGCAAATGCAGAAATTTGTTTTATATTACCAATTACCAAAATATTGAATATTTAGATTACAAATTACCAAAATATTGAAAATATTCAACTTTGAAATGTCTCTTCCATATTTCCCCTACAGTACAGAATACTCCAATTTCATACTAAAATGATTCCAGCAATGATGCCTAAAATGCTGTGATTTTAAGCATGTAATCCCCTAGGTCTTGCATGATCTTGTTCTGCAAAGTATTTTGAAACCTAAGAACTAGAGATCAAACTCCAAAGCTCACTCATTCACTAGAGCCTGGGAGAAAAGAAATAAAGGAAATAAAAAATTGTATCATCTCACGCTTTCAGAGTTACTGAAATATTCCCTCAGATGACATGGCCAAAGATCGGGGTTCTCAGTAGCTTATAGATTCCTTTTTAACTTAACCTCTTTAACTTTTCTGATCTTCTATCTTAATGTTTTATATAAATGTCTATCACATTCCTACGTTAACAAAAAAACAATCAAAAATCCACACAAGACAAACATAAATTAGGTTATCTTCATAAAACATCCTACCTTCACTCATACAAAACACTCGAAGGAAAGCCAAAAGCTGGGCAGAGATTGCAGGCTCAGTAGAGTGCAAGGCAAAAACACTTGAACTAATAAAAGAAACAATCAAACAACAACAGTAAATGCAAGTTTAATTATCACATCTTCGAACTTATTTCAACATAAAAGACCATAAAGTATACAACAAATGTACTGCTACAAAAGTAACTTTAAAAAAATTAGGTAATATTAGCTCAAACTGAAAAGCTTCCCTAACCTGTATCTGAAAAGAATGATTATCTCTACAATTTTACACTTAAAATTATTTTATACAGCTTTCATAATAAATTCATGAAAATGCAATGTTTCATGTCTGCTGCTCCTAATAGCACCCTCTGGACTGAAAAGACTAAAGGAAAATGCTATGATTCACATACTGAGCATTGTAGTATGTCTGCAAGGGATAGCAAAGAAAGAAAAACCACACATTGCTTCAAATTAATCCTTGCTCTGTTTTTGTTCAAATGGTTATTAAAGCAAAGGTTTTTTTCCTTATATATGGTTCAAATTAGATGATAACATAGCTCAGAGAACTTCTGTAAATATTATTACAATAACTTTAATTTGCTATACAAACAGGAGAAATATTACACCTAAGAAAACTATCACAGAAGAGCTTTATATATGCTCTACTGGACACTATATACTTTGGAAATGTTTTAAAAAACCCATGGCATTGTGTTTTACTTACGTTGGGATACCAGCACGAGCTAAGACCTCTGCCTTCATAGCATACAGCCTGTCACTTTTACTCACGCCAAGCTTTATTTTCACTCTGTCATGTGAATTATTATCAAAGAAAAAACCACTGTGGATCACAAATTCAGCGTTTGACCGAGTGCCATAAAAAATGTAAATCTAGAAGGATGAAAAGAGAAGTGAAGGGACAGAAAAAAAGCTTAAGATCAGCTCACAAAACTGACATAATTTGAAAGTTATTTTCCAAAAGAGATACTATTCTGAGTATAAAGTATATTTGGTTATATGAAGAAACATGCTTTGTTTTCTGGTATTGCCTCAAATGCTGTATATAATGTGGCAATTACACTTTAGAGGTAGATGTAAACATATTCATGTAACAGAGACTTTGAAAGGCGAGAAGAAATTCTTATTTCGTACTTTAAAATAAAAATATTTTGGTTTCTCACACTGTCATAAAGTACCAGCATATGGAAATAAGCTTTCAAAGGCTTTTTAAAGGCTAAAAAAATTAGAGACAAGGAGGGCCCATTAAAAGAAACGGTGTTTATGGAGTCGTATTCCCCAGCCAAATGTCCACTCAAAACTATACTGATGACAGATCAACTTTCCTTTCATTTTAATGTTACCTTAAGACATGGATATACCATAGTACATCATACAGAGATCTGAGCTGTGTTCAGCCAGTATTTATTTTTGTTTTACTCTGAACTCTTTTATATAAAGCATATAGTTACTTTAATTCACATTGAAAAAGAAGTTCCTAAATATAACCTGCAGACGGTATTTAATTCAGAGCTAGGCTGTATGAAATGCAAGGGACTAGAGGTCAGAGTAGCAATCGTATTCTCCCACATCAAGAGGATATTTTCCCATTTGTGTTTGATAACAGAATTGTCAATCAGAAAAATCAGAATTCCCTTCAGAACCTCACGGCACAGCAGTGCTCTGGATGCCTGCAAGCTTCCATTCCTCTCCAGCTGACAGAGAAAGACACAGTGCTCTCTAAAGGGCTCAGTAACAGCTATGATGCCATTTACTTTCCTAGTTTTCAATTTTATATTAGAACTATTTATCCTAAGCACTAAATGCTTAAGTATGATATTGAATTATAGTAAACATTGTACTGTAACACACTCATATGATGAACACGTGACCTGCCTAGGTGTATTAAGGCAGTGGGTAAGGAGAGAGTTGCTCACCTTCTCAAGTTTTAAAACTACTGTGATACATCTCGTATTAAACTAAAAGTCACATATCATGTATAGATTACACAGTATGCTCTTACACCCCAAGACTGTTTTACAAAAAATCCAATTAAACAGAATGAAAATTGCTTTATTTCAGGCCAGTGTTTGACAGACTCTGTGGACTTCTGCTTCCTCACATTTTTTAGTAGTAAAAGCATGGATCATACTCTTCCTGCTGAAACTGTAAGAAATAACATCTGCATGGTATGTTAAAGGACTGAAGCATTCGATAATTATAGTGCTTTAAAGATGTCACTAACAGTTAAAGTTTGCACAGAAATTTTAAAAACCCATGATAAATAGCAGACAAAGTGAAACTACTAAAATAAAATTGAAATATAGGAACCCTTTATAACTGAAATGGAGAGAGCAGCCAGAACAGCTATATGACACATCCATTGCCAGCTGTGGAAAATTATAAATTGGATCACTTCTGGAAAAACTGTGGACCCCTTTTAACTCATCACACCACAACTGGAAAAAACAGAAAATATTTGACTACCATAACAAATTCTGAGAGCAAAAATATAAAATCACTGTAAACCCCAGCATAGCAATGAGGATAAATACACTTCTGGAAAGATGTATTCAAAAAAGAAAAAATTCCAGACACTTCTTTGTTAAAAAAAGATAATGATACATAAGGAAAATTAAAATCAAAATATTTTAAATTGTAAGACTGGCAAAATAATACAGTAAAAGTAACTCAGAGGCTGAGCTACAAAACATTTCAGGATGCTTTAACAATATGATAGACAAAGGCTTTGTCTGGCCATGCTGACTGCACTTGAACAGGCAGTAGTCAGAAAAGAAGTGCTAGTCCACTTGAGGGTTTAGGCTGGCTGCTGACACAGCACAGGGGATTCCTACACTCCTGGAACCACTGTCTTCAATGCATCACTAGTCTGGACACTCAGTTTTTGTTTTAAGCAGATCTGATCAAAATGCTGGATTCTGAACTGTTCCATGCATCTTTGCAAGACTGTCCCACTCCACTGTCTCAGGATGAAGAGGTAAATGCATGCATGCCTGTGTGAAAGGGAGGGAGTATGTTTTTAGGTCCTTTCTCATTTCCACTAAGCATTGCAATGACAACAGCATGGGTTCACATTACTGGCAATTGTACTGCATTCCACTTCTGTTAAATGAAAGAAGACTAAGAAGAAACACAAGCCAACAAATCCCATTGTTAAAGAAGACTCTAGAATCCACTATTGCAAACAAGTCTAAAAAATATTTATCTTTGGTCCTTTGGATATGGCCTTTTACTAAGCTCTTTCAGAATACCAAACTTGGCAGCTGTGTATGTACACTCACCAATGATTAAATATTTCAACTAGTTCTATGAAACATGAGGAACAAAACTCTCCTACAGTTGGGGTCTACCAAGTGATAGAAAATATTCTGAAAAATGTACATGTATTTAGTTTGGTAGCATTTTCACTCAAAATTAGCTCAGCATAATAAAATTCAAATGTAGCAGGGTTTAATCCACACCACTATTGTTACTAAAATTTTCTAGGGAGTCACCAAGTGTGCACAGAACTTAATGAAACAACAATAATGTAGAAAACTCATCACACTACCTGTTCTCCAGCCTTGAAATCTTGAAGCGCTACACATTCACACCGGTCATCTTCTAAATTGTAGCCCGTAGTGATCTATCCAGGAAAAGAGAGACAAAAGCACCTTTAGCATTTTGTATTTCTCTGTCCCACCACTGACAAATTTTCCTATTGGAAATAAATATTAACAATAGGAATTGCATACATTTCTTTCTCAGCACAGTAGAATATAGCTGATAGAGATTGCTTTACGATTCCTGAGTAATCTCTTTTCTAAAAAATCTCTGCATTAAAGAAATCTAATGGAGGAAATAACCTACCTGAAGTGAACAGAAGGCTCTGAGGAAAGCACCCTCCACAGACCACAGACAAAGTACCATGCTAAAGCCGGCAGCTTGTTATAAAGTTCTGGAGCTTTCAGTCACTCCCATGAGGCCCAAGGGAGCAAGGCACTGACAGCTCTATATGCTGTGCTTTATCCTTCAACTGCCAACACATTTTTGATCTCTCAGTGAAAAAGGATTAGATAACTGTGGATCTTTAGGGGATACAATCTTCAGAGAATTATAATTTACTTGAAAATAATCCCTTTATCTAGAAGTTAAGTAACACTCTAAAAATGCTAAAAGGATTTTTGTGATGGTAGCGAGCAATGGAAGAGGATAAACTCTCTTGACAAACCTGTACTTCCCCAAAAACAATTACTGAACTGTAAAGGGGTCACTAACAAGTAAAGCTATCCTAAAAATGTAATATTTTTATCAAGTGACAAACAGCAATGTTCTTGAATAGTATTGCCAGAGATGCAGACACAGGATGGAACATAAGCTGCTGAAAAATCAGAAAGCAACTTTTATGGTAGGTAGTCTGAGTTCAGTATCGACAGAGGTAACTTATGGAAAAATATGCTCTGGGCCTGGGGAAATACCTAGAAGAAGCCAAAGATTCTCTCTCAGCCTTTGAAAATGAAAACATACTTTTTTGTAAGCTGACTGACGTGAGTTGTGGTATACCCTGATTCCCATCTTGGATGCAGTTTGTCCAAAGACAGAACTCAGGTTATTTCAAAAGCTTGGCTCCTGGCTTACCCATTAATAGTTTTGCACTGCTTGCATCATGAAATGTGCATTTGTCAGCTGAAACAGTGCTTTCAAATGGAGTAAATCCAAAATGTCAGCGTCAAGCACGGGCAGCCTGGCCCTGCAGACACTTGCAGAAACCTCCCTGTGTGGATGCCACCACTGCAGGTCTATTAACGGGTTTGTGGCATGTGGAGATCAGTAAAGAACATGAGAGTCATGCAGTACAGCCTACTGAGAAACACAGGCTGCAGTATTTAAACACAGACATTCCTGTGCATTCTCTAATTTCGACAGCACAATTTTGATTAAGATCTTCAGAAAGTTATCCTACCCTGGACTGCAGGTTACAAATGTTAGAGGATGACAAATCTACCTTCCTAGTTCAAATACAGCCATCTTCTGAAAAACTGTACCTTTCAACCAAACAAAGGAACCCTTGACCTGTCCTGAAATTTTCTTAGTGTGTAAACTCAATGAAATAGTTCTGAATGTGAAAAGTCCACTGCAATCCCTTGAAATGCTGGTAGAACAGGAAGCTTTCACAGACTGGAGAAATTCCAGTATTTTAAGAGGAGGATTCTGTCAGTTTAAGTATGCCTCACTAGAGTACTGATCTTTCTTTTAAATTTTTATTTTTGCTTTTTTTTAAAAAAAAAAGCAACACACAAAACCCAGCAGCACTTCTGAAAGACTTTTCTATAAAGCATAATGGAGTACTAGACTCCTATTTCTTCTTTCTTTTAATAGCAGTCACGTAAGAGAATTAACAGGGTGTTTACTTCTCTTCCCACATGATAGCTGACAAATTGCATCCCTTCAGTTTTATTTCTGAAGCAGACTGATACATGAATTTCAAGTTGTGTATAAAGCATGCAATAGTCTGCTTGGTCAGTGATTAAGGATGGACCCAGCCCAACAGGCAGAATGTAGCTTATTCAAAGCTCTGTCAGAACTGCTAATCAACCTCTGACTGTCAAAATACAATCCCACTAAAAAATAACAATGAGAAATGCATGAAGACAACCATTTTGAAATAGTTCTTAGAGGCAGGTTGATCTAATTAATAGTGTCAGAAGCAAGAAAAAGCTGGATGGACCTAGCTGCAGTTAAAATCCAAAGAGCATTTTATTATCTAGCTCATGGAAAGGGGCCCTGTGGAATAAAGCAAGAACAAGGATATATATGGTAGCTGATTGACTTGAGAAGTATTTCAGCACTACATTGGGAATAATCTAGACAGAGGTGCATTCAACACCACTTTTTGTTTCTTACTTTCCTGCAATTAAGAACAATTCCCTTCATGTATTTTAAAGGGATTGTGTTATGATTAGAGCACAGCCCACCCTCAACAACTCACTCTACAATAATATAAAGTACAACACAGGCAGCTTACAGTTATCTTAGCAGTATTTATATCCATTTAAACTATTTTCTGTAGAAATATGAAATAAATGAAATCTTTACATATATGCAAAATATTTAAGTTCAGCACAACCCCCTTTGCCCTTTAGGATATACTTCAGCATAAAAACATGTTTCCAATCCTGATATACTACTGCATTAGGAGGTTAGGCTCCAGAAGCTGGCTCCATATCAAACCCATTGTTAAACAGCATAATAAAAATAAAAATTACTTTATCAATTTAAATAGAAGTTTGAATAAGTAAAACAACATAAATAGCTGCTCTTTTAATATACACTACTTAAATTTTCCCTCACAGAACCTTGATTCTCTTCCTCTTTACTCTAATCCCAACTTTAAAGGCATTCATTAAGAGTTGTCTAATGAATACAGACAAGTCTCTGCAAAAGCATCTGAAAGAGATGCCCAGCAGGAAAAGGGTACAGGAAGTACTGATGCTTGCAGCTATGACTTATATTACAAAAATACACATTTCTGAATTTTTTAAGCAATTTTCTTTATACTGAAGACTCTCATATGAACTTTATTGCTAAATCAAAGCTGTGAGATTGCATAACAAATAGGCAAAGGCAAGAATCACCGTTAAAGAACAACATGTAATCACCTTGCAATAGTGAAAAATAAATAAATAATAAACCCCAAACACTTGCAACTTTGTAGCCTAGCCTACCATGCTGTAATTGATACAGTCACAGTAACACTAAATTAGCTAAATGTCAAGTGAAAAACAACTTGCTTTACAGTTTGTTCACTTAAAACAGACTTCTTTTATACCAACAGCACTAACACATACTGCTGTCCTAACACTCAGGTCAACCCTCACACAAAAGAACCAGATCACTTGAATTGTATGGTCATATCCAGTGCTTACAATAAATAATACTATCTACTGGAAACACAAGCAGAGGGTATGACCTTTGAAGCGTACATGAGCATGACTAAATAACATTGATAAACCAGCCTCTCCGGGTTTCCATTTCCTCACCTCAGCATTAACTAGTCTGTTAATGAAACCAGGAATCATCCCCTGTACTAGTGCACGTAAGCCAAAATGTCAGCAGGTCTGACTTTCTATATACATATATCACCTTTTAAATGTTTAATATGCCCTAAAGTAGTATTTTTGCATTTTGTTTCTTTGATGTAGTAACAGATGTACTGTTTTTGTTGAACTAGGCTTTGTTCTTGTTGTTGCTGTCTCTATAACAAGGCTCTTTGGGCACAGTTAGGAGAGCAGGCAGTATTTCTTAGTTGCAAATCTCTAACCACTTTCCCTAGTGGTAGCTACAAGAGGCAACCCCCATCAGTGCCTGCTTTCTGTTCTCAGAACAAATCTGTCCAGTACTGCGCATCTTTTCCAGCCCACCAAAAACAAAGCTCCATGTCAGGAGACTGTTCAGACTTGTCTGGACAAAACATTCCACGTAAATGAAAACTTTTAAAAGTACATTATATGTACATAAGATGTAACTTTACACAAGTATCCAATCACTTGTAAAGTTTTCTCTAGATGAAGAAAGCTCTCCCTGAAAAGCTATCATAAGATATTTGAGAAACTGACAAACCTTTCAGATATTAGTTTTTCAGGGTCTCTTAGGAAGATAACATACCTGCGTTAAGAAGCTTAACAGAAAGTGTTACTAAACTGTTCTACAGCAGTTGAAAGGCTTAATACTTAAGCCCTAAACTCTTTCAGCAACACTGAAGAAATCCTTACCAGTCCATTAGTATGATTACACATGTCCCATAAAGGTATTAGAGCCAGTGTAACTCTGGAACCATCTTCTGTTGGAATCTGGTTCTGCCGTGTCATAACAGAGGAAACTGCCCATCTGCAAAAGTTAAAAACACAAGATGGTCAATGTTCAAAGCATTAAAATATGATTCGCCATAGTCCCACCTGAAGCAATCATTTAGACTGGGAGTTTCCAAACTTCGTTTCCTAAAAGATCACACTGACTATAGGAACAGTAGAAGGCAATATCACTTCCAGGAGAAGCAGCAGCTCCCAGGTTTCCAAGACATGCACACAGAAAAAAACCCAAACCAGGACTGTGATCCCTCTTCTCTTTCCAAGAGCATCTTCACACCTTCCCTTAGCTCCATTCCTCAACCAGGATGCACTCCCTATGTTACCCTCTGCTTCCTCAGCCCTTCACTGTATATGTATCTCACACTACACATCCCAAACCCAGGGTTACATGCTCCTGCAGGTTTTCCTGCTGGGCAGCAGGAGCTCTCATCTACATGCAAACTCTTGTAAGAGCCAGGATGTATTTCCCCCCTCACTCTCTAAAAAGCTTATGTACTGCATGAACTGGAAACCAGTGCAACCACCCAACACATACACGATCTTTTGGTAAGTGTTTCTCTTCAATTTACAAGCTTTTGGCTTAGGTCAGTATTTCTAAATTTTCTGCTTAACAGAATTGAGAGGAAAAAAAAGCTACAACATTCCAAACAGATATCCAGGTAAAAATCACGAAGAGAGTATTAGTTCTTTAGCACGTGGACATCATTCAAAACCCTTCTAAGTCAGGTTAAATAAATGAAATGCAAGCTACCTTTTCAAACATAAAAATCTTTAGAAAAGCTTAGAATTTCAGTATTTTCTAGAATTTCATTCTTTTATTTTATACCTGACAAAAATTAATATTAAACACCAGTGGGAAAAACAATCCTAGTTTCACTATGTTCTGGCCTTAATACATATATGTGTTGTGGGGTTTTTTGAGGGAAAAAAAGATGCCACCAGGAGAAGGTCAAAATAATTTTAATTCCCACAGGCTCCACTACTAACATGTACATATATACAGAATTAGACTTCCTGACGGATTTCTTCAGGACTAGACTGCTAAGAAAGACACTGGCAAATTGAAATCTACCTAATTTCTAAAAAGAAAATTAAGTTGTGGATAATTCTGATATACAAACACTGCTTGAAACACAGTAACAATATGCTTCTTGTTAATTGTTGCAATTTGTCTGTAAAATTTTACACCACTTCACATGTAAGTTGCTGTGCTCCTCTGTGACCCTTTAAGTGAAGGAGGCATGCTTTGGAAATCCCACTTCCATAGACTTACCCACACAAGTACAACTAGGCTAAAAAATCCCTCATGAATGCCTTTTATTCATGCTATTTTAATCACTTAACAGAATTAAAGCTCTCATTATCTTAATTATTATTCTTTTTATCTTAATTCTGTCACCCCTTATAGCACCTCCAAGTGACACTCATGCTTCATGTGTACAACTTCCATTCTCCAGCTCTCCTGTTCAACAGCAGCAGCTCTAGATATTAACTTTTACCAGTATGTGCTGGTAGAACCTTTTAGGAAAAAAAAAAGAAATTAAAAAAATTTTCCCAAACCCTAAAACTCCTGCCACGTCAACTGAATTATTTTGTTAAGAAACAAGGAATTACCTTAGTAATCTGACTATGTGTGCCAGTTGGCTAAACTAACTGCTTATAATGACTATTCCTTTGTAACAATTAACATCTGCATATTTATTTCACTTTCTTCTTCATTACGAAAGTGTATTAGTATCAAATACTACAATTAACATTTCAGTAACAATAGGGCTTTCCCATCAATGAAGAATTCCAGGGCCCCATAGTTTACCATAGTAAAAACAGAAAAGAAACAAAGAAAAAAAATAATTAAAAGACAGACCAACCTGTAGTCGTCATAAGTGAAAGAATCCTTTAAGGGCAGTTTGCTGGCATTAGGATGGCTCTGCAAAATGTAAGTTGCATAAAAAGGTGAAAAGAGGAAGAAAAGAAAAATCAGAAATCAGTCAGCAGAATTTCATTATTTAGCTGCCTAACAGATCCTAACAAGAGCCAAATGAAGCAGGAGGCGTCCAGCCGCGCTACAGAGGGATCATCATGCTATTATGCTCTCATACATCACTGTCAACTTAATTTGTTGTGCCCAGCAGCCGCCATAAATCTGTTTCTTCATATTTCAAGACTGGAACCCATAGACATTGTACAAAAATAAAAAAAAATTTAAGGTGGACTGAGTATGTGAAGGTAAAACATAACCCAGCCTTCGATGCACAGTGGGGGAAAGAAATCAGACAATAAGCGTACATTAGCTTTCACCAACTTCCACATTTTCCTCTCCTCTGGGATATCAGTGAGGTATTTCACAAATGCAAGAAATATTATACAAGATTTTCAATCCTTCTTCGAAACCTGTAATGGTGTTATTCAGTAAAAGTTGCACTACACCTCTGAAACAAAAATATATGACAACATTTAAATAGCTTTGGTGACAAACAGTGATTAGACAGTATCTACACTAACCCGTCTACACACACTCCTATGTAAAAGTGGAGCCGTGTCATTTGAGAATGCATACTGCAGTTCTCATTAACAAGCAAACATTTAATTTCTAAAGGATTTAAGAAGCTCTGATACCAGTTATTTTTCTGACTAATTAACTTATTTAAAGTCTCGAAAATACAGGTAGCTTTAAGCCCACATTCACACGTTTTCTTTAGAACTTTGTTCCAATTCACAAATGGAAAGCCATAGTAGCATAAATTTTAATCTTCAGGTTCAATTAGATCTATGAGACGAATTGAAGCAAATGATCAAACGGTTATTTCAGAAGATACAAATGATTTTTTGCATAGCTCTATCTTTGCGACGCTTTTAATGCATGAAGCTCCATGTAGTATGCAGTTTTTTACTCTTGATGCATTAGCATCACAAGTGCGTGGTAATTTATCATTTCTCACTGTAATGTACTTGCTGGCACTGTGTGCAGGACAGTAGGGGATGAGGTAAAAGTGGCTCAAACCGTAAATCAATTAGAAAACAAAAGCTTGTGCTCAGCGCGCAATTTTAGGCAAATTATATATTACAAAAGACTGCCAATTGGGTGTGAGGTCCCAGGTGGCTGCTCTCCCTCAGCCCCTCCGGTTAACCCTTCCGATGGGCTTTCTCCAGAACACGACTGAAGTTAACAATTTCAGTGGCTCCCGTCCCTCCCTTCACTTTTTAATTTTTTTTCTTTTTACAGCACTCTGCGTTTCCATATAAGTCTCACTCACATCGATGACACGGTCACTGTATAACAAATCCCTTCAAAATTAATTGTAGCAACGCATTGTACAGTTGTTTCTTCTCACAAAAACATTCAGCACAAACCCAGGACTGAGACCCAAACCAAGACATTTCAGGAGGCACTTTCGCTGCAGGACAGTCCAGACCCCAGTCCAGAAATGAACGCAGAACGTCAGCCTTCAGCTGGAAATAATTATTACAAACAAAAACCTCCTTATAGTTTTCATTTATGACAATCTAATTTCAACTCTTACTGCTAGTGTTATTAATCTATTTTGCAGCAGCTTGATAAATTAAGCAGGGAAAGACAACACCAACACTGCGAGTATCAGCCCCTCAGTTTCCCGTTACAGCACGACCGCGTTTCCCTCCGGCCCGTGGCGATCGGTGTGAGGAGCCGGGTCTCATTGTGCGCCTCAAGTTTACAGCCGACATTTCGCATTTAGCCCCCCCGGCCCCTGTGGGTGCCGCNCCCTGCCGGCGCCGCCGCGCACTGCTCCGCTCCGCTCCGCCGCCGCGCCCGCTCCGCGCTCCTCCCGCCCGGCCTGCGGTGCACGGATACGAACCCGACCGCCTCCAGCATTCCCAAACCCCGCGCTGGACAGCGCACCTGCAGTGTGAGCAACCCCGGCCGAGCGGGGTCCGACCTGTTCATCGCAGGAGAAAGACCCCGAGAGCGCCAACACCCCCCGTCTGTCCCCTCTGTTCTCTCCTGCTTTCCTCCTGCCCTTCAAAAGCACCTTTTAGTGGAACGTGCTGTTTTTCCAAGGGTAAGAATGACTACGGTCATAATGCACTGGAAGTGAAAAGGCATCGCAGACACTGAGGGGGCTCAACAGCCGAAAAGCGAGTGCTACAGCCCCTGTGCCCAGTTCCAGCCCACACTCCATTTCAGGAGCACCAGCCGACAGCCTCAACCCGAACTTGGAGCAAATAACCATAGGATGCAGACATATACATGTTGTCATCGTCCTCTCCGTAGGAAACGTGTATCAGATCCGTGAGTGGATTGCAGGGAGATGGATTGTTCATTTCACACAAGCAGCCCCCTGTAACGGCCAACCTGAACACCCAAGCCATGGGGCAAAGATCCTGGATGCCGCCAAACACTGTCACCCTCCCTGCTTGTAAATCTGTGAAACTTCAGGATTGCCCCTATGTGGACACCATCCAGATGTAATTCAAATAAACCCACTAGTAAATTACAATGAAGGACAAAATAAATATATGGTCTTAAAAGATACAGGGTAGAATAAAATCCCAGCGTATGTAATTACCATATTTATAACATTCTGTAGTACAATATTCTAGTAGCTCTTTTAAAAGTTAAGATACGTCAGCATATTTGATCATGTTACATTTCTGACTTGGTCTATTTTACTATGTAACTTAAAAACCCTATAGATTACAAGAATCTGAAGACACACAAAAAAGAACAATATTCTGATTAAGAATTTGATTTAGTATGCAGCTTCTCTTTATAGTCCCTTGGTAAAAATGAAATCTCCCTAACAAACACTTAATAAAACCTGTCAATATATCTAGAAAGAAAAATGACACAAATGCATTAAGTATTAAATACCCTTGAAAAAAGTCACATATTCCATGAATTTTTGATGTACTATCTTGACATTAATGTAAAACCTTGATATTTATAATTGACAGATATTTAATAAAGTATAGAAGATGACTGCTGCATAGCATGCAAATTGCTCAGACTGCTCAAAAAAGATACAGACATATTTAAACTAAACAAACACTTAATACGTAAAAAAAATCAGATCTAGCTTTTACAGGTTCACACAGCTAGGTCTCTACAGATTAGCTTTCAAATGTGACATTATCCACTACATGAACCCTAATTTTAACTTACCAAGTCTGTATGAAGTAGTTTCAGAAAGTTGGGAGGGGAAGCTTTAAATAAAAAATGGGAACATGAAAATGTGAATCTATTCATTTAGATGCAGGTCCTGACATTCTACTGAAAGAGTTATTATAAAGAACAAATACCATCTATTTCGTTACCCTTTCTGTGAAAATATTGTCAGAGCTGGCAATCAGGGTGATGACCACTGCAAAAACAAATAGTGGCATGCTGAATTTCATTTTCCTCCTGATGCTGCTATTCCTAAAAAAAAAAAGAATAAAAAAATGCTTTTTCCCCTTCAATGTTCCAAGCCTTCTTTGAGACATTTGGAGGATATCTCAAAATAACCAGAAATATTAAAAAGTAACAGTGATTGCTGCCAGATTGTCTGCAGCCACTGTGGAAAGAGACAGACTGTTATTCTAGTCACCTAAAACACTATCAGACTAGAAGCCAGTTACTCAGTATGGCAATCAGAGGAAGGGGGGGTGCGGGGGAGAAGAAAAAAAAAAAAGAAAAAAAAAAGAAAAGGACACTTCCAAACACATGTTTTCTCTTTCTGTGAAGTAGTAATATCCAGGGGTTCGCGTCTCATGTTTAATGCCTCACAAACAAGCAGCGCTCCTGATGTGCCATAGGGGCCTCTGCGTTATTAATTTCTCCATCACACTTTTAGATGGGTATCACAAGGTAATGATTCTCAAGTTCCAGAAAGTAGATGCTAAAGGACTCCCACTTTTGAGGGCTGGTTTCATTCGAACGGCATGAAAGCTGCAGTGTAGAATAGGTGGATGCCCTTCCAGCTAAGAAGCCATCACAACCTTCACTTCTGCTTTCCAACCTAGGGGCATTCACCTCCTGTCAGAGTGGCCAGACTTCTGGAGACAGTAACCCTTTTCCCTACTCAATCACAAAATGCTAAAGCTCATTTATCAGAGCTCCTAATCTTGATCGGGAATTTCCATTAAAATTGGCTTAACATTTGCTTGTTTACCAAGTGATGCAAAGAACAAGTGCAATTACTGTAAAACACAATACGATGTCTGAGTAGAAGGAAAAATTAAAGTTTACATACTGCTAAATTTATGTTCACATCTACACTACTAGATGCCTTGAAAAGAGTTGATGTATTTTTATGTGAAGTCAAATTGACCAGTATATTCCTTCGTGCTATTAACCCTTGTATAATCCAAGTAAGAAAAAATTATTTCAATCACTAGATGTGATCAAAGTTAGGTTTTTTAAAAAAAGACACCACCTCTAGGCTGAGATTAACTGATCATCGGACCCATCTAATACTCCACTGTAATACACAGCTAAAAAAAAGTTTTTTAAAAAATTATTTTTGTTGGTTTCTTGAGTTTGTAGACAAAGAGATGGTTCGACTTCTGTGAAGACTATTTCAAGTAATCACATGTCTAAGGCAAAGTTGTGGGCAATCACTGCATCAGTATCACTAAATCAGATTTCAATAATCTCAGAAACCTCTTGTATCCCCATTCAAGTGGAGACAGCTCCACTTCTACCCCAGAAAACCATTGTACCTAGTGTTAAGATTATACTGAGGCCACCACTCCACTCCCTTAACAGCCCCCAAAACACTAAGGGTGCTTGAAACAGTTAAAGCCAAAACCACTTTAAGCTTCCACCTTGTTAACTTTCATTCCTTTGAACATAAACCCCAAGGGTTAGTTGCTTTTGACCAAACAATTTTTTCCTCCTCTTCTTTGCAGATTCTTCCCTCTTTCCAATGTACTCATTAACACGGGGAGATTTCGTTATGAGCCTTAGTGGATGCTACTTGATGGTTTCAGGCCAATGTGTAGGTGTACAAAAACACAAACACACACACATTCAGGGCCAGAAGCAGGAAGATCTGTCAGCATTTGCTGGTTACTGTCCCTTTCCCAGCTCTGGAAATCCTTTGAAGCAGCAGCCTTGAAGAGAAACTCCTCTCTGTGGAGCTGCTGAGGCTTTAACTGCCCTAAAGCTAAGTAAAATAAAGAATTCAGAATGGAGGATCCTAGTGATCTACAGGGAAACAAGAACTCACTTTTTCTATTGGACATATGCTGCCGAACCTAATGAGGGAAGCCAGTTCACTGTACAGGACAGGAGACAAAGCCAAGGATTATTTTACTTCGCAACAACAGTTTATAACTACAGAGGCATGCTCTGGAATTTTCAAACAGCCTAGTTCATGAAGTGCTAGGAATAACGTCCACAAACTTGTGCTGTTATATGACTTTCCTAACAGAAAAAAGATAATTCTACTTTGCAAAACCTAACAGAATGAATCTTAATATAAAAAAGGGTACCACAGGATTGAAACTTATTAAATCTAAATAATATTCCTGCTTAATTCTTTATGTCAGCAATTTTTATTTACTTTCTGCCAATAGACACAAGAAAGCACTGTTCCAGACTATTAGGGGATTCATGCAGCGGAAGCAAAGTGGAATGACTCCTTCTGGTGCAATGGAATTTAACTACGCAGTCCCTTTTTCTGTACCTTCTACCTGCAAAAAGTGTTCTTTGTTAATGAGACAGTAGTGGCACAACAGACAATCCAAACCATTAACTATTAACTCTAGGGTCTCAAGGACTGACAACCAACTTCACATGCAACGCGGACGTTACTGTTTGGTAGACAGAGTACACAGAAACAACTCTGAACTGACTGCAACTGAGTGCCCTGCCTCCAATCCTGTGCCATCTCCTTTTTTAAATAGAGGCAAGATAGCCATGGACTCCTTAACATCCACTTCTCGATTACTCCATTTCAGAATACTACTTATTCTGTATATGCAGAAGTATACATACACAATTCTGAAATACTAATCTTTCCCAAAACAGAAGACACTGAGATACAGCATTTAAATAAGTGACCAAGTTTTCTATACCTTTTTTTGTCCTTTCACAAAATCATTTACAGCTGAGTGCAGCCCCATTAAGGGCTGAAGTGGGAGAAGCTGGGCTGAGATGAGATGTGTTTTGCAATGGGACAGCCTCCCGAGTTCCTCCTGAAGCAGCTCACATAACAGAAAGACACACAAGCTCCATTATCTGCTGTGGTAAATCTCCTTGCGAAATATGTGTTTATCATTCACGTTGAGCCTTAGACTTATAGGTTCATTCTGCAGTGCTTCATTCACACAGGTACAGTAAGATAGCTACAAAACCCAGCTTCTTTGCAAGGGTCTATGTTTGCTTACCACAACACATCATTTACTCTGTAGGCTCCTCCTGAAGTACAAAGTTTACGTTGAACATTTTTCATTTCAGGAAACATTTTACCTTGTTAATTTCAGGAGCTGGACTTTGATGATCCTTGCAGGTCCCTTCCAACTCTGGATACTCTATGATTCCGCTTAGTGCAACACACAGGCACAACGTTCATGTACAAATTCATCCCACAACTCTACTATTAGTGAACTCCACTATTAGGTGAATCACAAGCCACAAAATGCTGTGATGGAAACCCTGAAGTGAACTTCTTTGAAAGGACAGCAATGGTATTTCCTATTCACAACCACTCCTCAACCAAAGAGTTTGCTAACAAGCATTAATATTATGCAGTATGGCCGAAGTTTTGTTACCTGTGAATCAACTACTCAAGTTTCCCAATAAATCGTACCAGGAACCACTTAGGTGGAAGCTTGGGTCACGACCACTTCATAACCAAGCTTCCACAGGCCATGGTAAGTACTGGAACTAGAGGTACTGGGGCTACAGTGGCACATGCATCCAAAACTAAAAACTTATCATTTCCTCTTCAACTCACATTCAAGCAATAGTATAGGAAAATAAACTTTGGTTTACTTAGCAACATTTCAATGTCCTACTGTGTGGAGTATTAGCATTGGGTCTGACTGAAGAGGATAATCCACTTTGTAATTTAGTTAAATTACTAATTTTAACAAAGATAAGTACCCTGTATAATTTTGCAGTGCTTAAAGAATACATCCTTTGAGTATTCTGCTCTAAGAAACATCAGCTCGTTATAATATTTTAAATTTATGGAACATTTGTAACTGCTGTTATATCAGGAAAAATATTAAATCTGCACAATAAGTACAAACTTTATATGAGAAAGTATACTTGTAAGTGCATGATGATCTCCTGGTGTCTGCTGAGGCACTCACTTCCACAAAAGACACAGACAACATCTCTGGGGATAGACTCAAATGTCTCAGAAAGTGCAACTCAGTTAAAAAATAAAAATAAAGGCAACTAAAAGAAAAGCAAACAAAAAACTGTCTCCACTCTATTGGCTGTAACAAGAGATGCTTATGTGCATTCTCAACCAGCAGAGTGGTTGAGAAGCCCATCTTCAAAAAAATGCCTTAAAAGCCCATACTACTAACAAGAGAATGTATTATTCCTCCCAAATGTGGTTTAAACACTGAAGAAACAAATTTTGTTTTGCGCTGGCATATACGCTTTGAAGTACATCTCTGCTTCTCCAGAGGAAAGCAGGCATTTAGGCTACTATAGCAGAATCCACTCCATTCAGAATATAAAATAAATTAAAACCTGCTGATTAGGAGATCTTAACAAAGTCTGTATGATGAAAGATAACATCTATATCCAAAATGAAAGATATGTTTTATCCTGTCTGTCCTCCAACTTCGAATCATTTTGACTGTAAGAAACAGCAGACACCAAGCAGGATGTGCCTGTATTTCGATCTAGGCCAGCACGGTCCAACTGGTGCCCATCGTCTGAATCTGGACCACAGGATGCCTCCATATGGCCTGCCACCTTTTCCTTGGAGGAGATAGGGAACAGCTGTCTGAGGAGCAAACGCTGCCTGAACAGCCAAACACCTCCTCCTGTGTCCGGCTGGCTCAAAGCCCAGAGCTGTCGCCGTGTTCCTGTGGAAGGCAAGGAAGGAACGGGGGAAGAAGGCAGCAGAACCTCCCACCCACGCAAGGACTTGAGCTCTTCATCTGCCTGACTCGGACAGACGCAACCCAGCAAAGCCTGGAGCTGCTTCTGCCATGGAGAGGGGCAGTCACAGGAATGGCCCAACAAAGCCCCAGGATCTGCTGTTACTGTCATCATAGCTGGGGGTGGGATATACCAGAAGTGACACAAAAATCATGAATTTGGCACATGTTTGCAAAGTCTAAACCACCTTACAGTAGATACACTGAGTGGTACAGTACAAGCATACTGTCAACCTTCAATCTGCTGCCAGCAAAACAGATTAATACAATATTTTGGCCTTCAGAGAGAGGAAAAACACAGAAAAGCATAAATATATTTCATTATTAACTGCCTATTTATTTATTATTGCTCAAGAACAACTTGGGCACTGAAATCCAGACAAAGCAAATTAAATAGCAACACTATTTTTACCTTTCTAACTGCCCACTCAACGCAATTTTAAATCTCTCCTTAAGGTGACATGCATAGTAGACAAGTAAACAAAAGGGAAAGATTTTACAGGGTTTACAACTGTGCCATCTTTCTTCCACTCATTTTTCACAGTGTCGCTGACATCATTCCTGAAAAAAGGCTACTTGACTGGTATGCCAACGAGTATAAATCAAACAGGGAGGAAAACTGAGAATCCTAAAGACCTACCTGGTACAGAAACAAAACTGAATTCTGTTTCAAACACCTTTGCTTTTGACTGCATATTGGTTGAACTCTTCAGAAGCATTAAAATATTCCCTATTACATCAACTTTAAAATAATAAACACCTTCTGAATATTTGAATAGGGTGTTTTAAAAGACAGTATACTTGTCGGCATTCAACTCAAATATCATTTAGCACACAAAAGTTAAATGGTGGTGTCTTCAAGCCAAGTACAGAGACACCAGATGTTCTACTTCACACTGACCTGGAAAATCATATGCTTATTGCAATAGGATAGATTAAAAACAACACAGAAAAATAATGTAAGAGCAGCATAAGTCATATTGAAAGCATCATCACAACTTCAAAAACTGGTGTAAAAATTATGCTAGAGATGTGAAATCTCACCTAATATACCCAATACTGAAGAGTCACACATGATACCAGATTTTAAAGATGCTATAATACTATTTTGAAATCTAGAACTTGATGTGTTAAACATCCTAAGTAAAATGATATTCCAGTCCCCAACAGCTAATGACTGGATTTTAGAATTTCATTCACACTAAATCAATTAGTCAAATTTTATATGAATAATATATGAAATTTAGTATCTGATCAAAAGGGATTACAGCCTCCAGGGAATTAAGTTCTCTGTCCAGTACTGCACACAAACAGACCAAAACGTCTTTGGATAGATTACTGCAAAGCTTATATTCACAATGGAACTACAACAACACTTTCACAAACAGTGTCCAGATGTCAATACACACTAGTCAGAAAACTGTTTGACAGTGCTCCTGTGAAATGCTGGAAGCAAACCAGACTACAGATAACACCTAAAAATTATTAACAACTTCTACCAAAGAGATTCTATTAAAAAAAAAATATTAAAAAGAGAGTGACTCATGGGGCAGCTTCTGCCTTCTTGAGTAAGAGTAGCTTGACAGAAGGAAAAGAAAGCACTAGCAAGTATTTGCTCATTAACTTTGCAAAGAAACATAAAACTGAGTCAAAGAAAATAAGTTTACTTGCTAAAATGTTACTTAAATAGGTGACTTTGCATTCTCCATTCAGTAAGAATTTCAGAATTAGACTGATCTCTCTTGTACTGGGGAGCTCGGTGCTGGCCACAGTACTCTGGGTGTGGCCTCACCAGTGCTGAGTAGAGAAGGATCACCTCTCTCAACGTGCTGCCAACAATCCTAATGCAGCCAGGATGCCATTAGGCCTTTTTGCTGCAAGGACACATGGCTGGCTCATGCTCAGCTTGTCCCCCAACATAATAATGGGATTATTTCACTCCAAGCACATGACTTTGCACTTCCTGCTAAACATCAGCTGGCAGCCCAGTTCTCCAGCCTGTCAAAGTCCCACTGGATGGCACCTTCCCAGAAACTGAAGTGAGGCTGACAGGCTTGTAGTTCCTTGGGTCATCTTTCTATCCTGAGGATAGGAGTGATATTTGCTTTCTTCCAGTCCTCAGGAATGTCTCCCAATCATCATGATTGCTCAAAGATCACTGAGAGTCATAGAGTTTGCATCGGAAAGGACCTTTAAGGGTCACCTAGTCCAACTCCTCACTGTGATGAACAGAAACATCTTCAACTAGATCAGGTTGCTCAGAACCCCATCCAACTTGTCCTTGAATGTTTCCAGGAACAGGGCATCTATAATCTCTCTGGACAACCTGCCCCAGCATTTCACCACTCTTATTGTAAAAAATGCCTTCCTCCGAGCTANGAAAGATTTTACAGGGTTTACAACTGTGCCATCTTTCTTCCACTCATTTTTCACAGTGTCGCTGACATCATTCCTGAAAAAAGGCTACTTGACTGGTATGCCAACGAGTATAAATCAAACAGGGAGGAAAACTGAGAATCCTAAAGACCTACCTGGTACAGAAACAAAACTGAATTCTGTTTCAAACACCTTTGCTTTTGACTGCATATTGGTTGAACTCTTCAGAAGCATTAAAATATTCCCTATTACATCAACTTTAAAATAATAAACACCTTCTGAATATTTGAATAGGGTGTTTTAAAAGACAGTATACTTGTCGGCATTCAACTCAAATATCATTTAGCACACAAAAGTTAAATGGTGGTGTCTTCAAGCCAAGTACAGAGACACCAGATGTTCTACTTCACACTGACCTGGAAAATCATATGCTTATTGCAATAGGATAGATTAAAAACAACACAGAAAAATAATGTAAGAGCAGCATAAGTCATATTGAAAGCATCATCACAACTTCAAAAACTGGTGTAAAAATTATGCTAGAGATGTGAAATCTCACCTAATATACCCAATACTGAAGAGTCACACATGATACCAGATTTTAAAGATGCTATAATACTATTTTGAAATCTAGAACTTGATGTGTTAAACATCCTAAGTAAAATGATATTCCAGTCCCCAACAGCTAATGACTGGATTTTAGAATTTCATTCACACTAAATCAATTAGTCAAATTTTATATGAATAATATATGAAATTTAGTATCTGATCAAAAGGGATTACAGCCTCCAGGGAATTAAGTTCTCTGTCCAGTACTGCACACAAACAGACCAAAACGTCTTTGGATAGATTACTGCAAAGCTTATATTCACAATGGAACTACAACAACACTTTCACAAACAGTGTCCAGATGTCAATACACACTAGTCAGAAAACTGTTTGACAGTGCTCCTGTGAAATGCTGGAAGCAAACCAGACTACAGATAACACCTAAAAATTATTAACAACTTCTACCAAAGAGATTCTATTAAAAAAAAAATATTAAAAAGAGAGTGACTCATGGGGCAGCTTCTGCCTTCTTGAGTAAGAGTAGCTTGACAGAAGGAAAAGAAAGCACTAGCAAGTATTTGCTCATTAACTTTGCAAAGAAACATAAAACTGAGTCAAAGAAAATAAGTTTACTTGCTAAAATGTTACTTAAATAGGTGACTTTGCATTCTCCATTCAGTAAGAATTTCAGAATTAGACTGATCTCTCTTGTACTGGGGAGCCCGATGCTGGCCACAGTACTCTGGGTGTGGCCTCACCAGTGCTGAGTAGAGAAGGATCACCTCTCTCAACGTGCTGCCAACAATCCTAATGCAGCCAGGATGCCATTAGGCCTTTTTGCTGCAAGGACACATGGCTGGCTCATGCTCAGCTTGTCCCCCAACATAATAATGGGATTATTTCACTCCAAGCACATGACTTTGCACTTCCTGCTAAACATCAGCTGGCAGCCCAGTTCTCCAGCCTGTCAAAGTCCCACTGGATGGCACCTTCCCAGAAACTGAAGTGAGGCTGACAGGCTTGTAGTTCCTTGGGTCATCTTTCTATCCTGAGGATAGGAGTGATATTTGCTTTCTTCCAGTCCTCAGGAATGTCTCCCAATCATCATGATTGCTCAAAGATCACTGAGAGTCATAGAGTTTGCATCGGAAAGGACCTTTAAGGGTCACCTAGTCCAACTCCTCACTGTGATGAACAGAAACATCTTCAACTAGATCAGGTTGCTCAGAACCCCATCCAACTTGTCCTTGAATGTTTCCAGGAACAGGGCATCTATAATCTCTCTGGACAACCTGCCCCAGCATTTCACCACTCTTATTGTAAAAAATGCCTTCCTCCGAGCTAGTCTAAATCAACCCTCTCTTAGTTTAAAACCACTACCCCTTGTCCTCTTGCAACAAGCCCTGCTAAAAAGTTGGTCCCCATCTTTTTTCACCCCCTTTCAACTGCGAGAAGGCTGCTTTAAGGCCTCGCTGGAGCCTTCTCTTCTCCAGGATGAACAAGGCCAGCTCTCAGCATTTCCTCACAGGAGAGGTGCTTCAGCCCTCTGATTATTTCTGTGGCCATCCTCTAGAATTGCTCCAACAGGTCCCTGTCCTTCCTGTGCTGGGGACCCCAGAGCTGGGTGCAGTACTCCAGGTGGGGTCTTACCAGAGCAGAGGGATTGGAATCCCCTCTCCCAGCCTGCTGGCCACACTGCTTTTGATGCAGCCCAGGGTACAACTGGCTTTCTGAGCTGCAAGCACACATTGCTGGCTCATGCTGAGCTGCTCATCCACCAGCATCCTCAACGTCCATCTCTGCAGGGCTGTTCCCAATCTCTTCAACCCACAGCTGTACTGATAGCATGGGTTGCCCCAGTGCAGGTGCAGCACCTTGCACTTTGCCCTGTTGAACTTCATGAGGTTCCCAAGGGCCCACTTCTCAAGCTTGTCCTGGCACCTCTGGATGGCAACCTGCTACCTGGGACTCCTGAAGGCTTACTGCCAGTCTTACCAGTAAAGACTGAGACAAGGAAGGCATTTGGTACCCCAGATTTTCACATGTTCTGTGTCACCAGGTCCCCTGCTCCATCCAGCAGAAGGCTCATATTTCCCCTAGTCTTCCTTTTGTCACCTATGTACATATAGAAACCCTTTTGTTCACCTTTGATATCCCTTGCAAGATGCAATTACTGCTGGGCTTTAGCTTTCCTAACCACATCCCTGGATGACTGGACAATGTCTCCATATTCCTTCCAGGCTACCTGCTTTCACCCTCTCTATGCTTGCTTTTAATGTCTGAGTTTTTGCCAGGAGCTCCTTGTTGATACATGCAGGCCTCCTGGCACCTTTGCCTGACTTCCTGCTCTTTGGGATGCACTGTTCCTGAACTTAGAGGAGGTGATCTATCAATAGTAACCATGTTTTCTGTCTTGGATCCTTCTTCTCTCCAAAGCCTTATCCCATGGGACTCTTCCAAGCAGATCCATGAAGCAGCCAATACTGCTCTCTTGAAGTCCAGCGCTGTGACCTTGCTATTTACTCTGCTTCCTCCCCTCAGGATCCTAAAATCCACCACCACATGGTCACTACAGCCAAGGCTGTCTTCAACCTTTACATCCCCAACAAACACTTCCTTGCTGGTAAGTATGAGGTCCATGAATGCAAGTAGCACCCCTCCTCATTGGCCCCTCTATTGCTTGGGTGAGGAAGCTCTCCACAAACCTCCTGGACTGCTTATGTCCTGCTGTATTGTTCCTTTAACAGATACTGGGGTGAAGTCCCCCATGAGGACCAGGTCCTGCAAATGTGAGGCTGTTTTCAGCTATCTGTAGAAGGCTTGATCCAGTTCTTCCTTCCTCCTGATCAGGCAGCCTAATAGCAGAGGCCCACTACATTGTCAACCATATTGGTTTAGGTTCAGGTTTTTTGTTTGTTTGCTTTTTTTCTTTCCAGATAGATAGCTTGCTGGTGCTCTTTAGAAAAAAAAAACTGGTCCCTCAGTGGTCCAAAGACTACAGGCTGCAAACGCTGTGTAAATCAATGCCAAACTGCCATCCTGGACAGTCCTGCAAAACTGGTGTTTTTTCCACATGAGAGACAGCCACACACAGATACTACTTACAGAGTGCCACCGAATGCATACAGCCATGGCAAAAGCTATGGCTAGCTAATGGGCTTTACTGGTTTCGGACTTACCACTTCAAAGATTTTAGAAGTCAACTAAAGTTATCCTAAAATTGTCTTTTATTTAGGCAGGTAGTAACAGCCTTTACTACAGCTGGGGAAAAGATACAACACTGCTTCAAACCCATTGGCTTCAAAATGTAAATAGTTTGGGCACTTCCACCTTCTCTAAGTGCACTCCTTGTCTTCATATCTTGTTTTGAGTCACAAAAACTTCTCTGTAGCTGACTACAAACAGGCATACAGATGCACCTGAAAACCAAACACAAAGACCGCTGCATATTCCTTTTAAAAAGCTTCAAACTTGGCTGTATTTTCTTTAGGAATATAATCTCACTGTGATTGTCTGTAAACTACATGGCTCCCTCTTGTGTCTATTACACCACATTTCACTGGACAAAAAATTTTTAACACTAAGCCATAAATATCTGGGCTTTGTTCACCCTTCAGCAGGCATGCAGTGCTCATAAATGTAAGGAAGTCACAGACATACCTTCCTTTCTGTTCTCCTGAGAAGAGAAAACCCTGCAGCTTACAGAATTTCTCTTTGGAACAAACTAGAACAAAAAATCTTGCAAACTACAAGTCTGCAGCAATGAAAGTAGTCTTTTGACCATTCCCTGTATTTTGATACCAATGCAGAGGCCAAATGCACTGTTAAAGTACATCTGTAAGAACTTCTAACTATTTTTTAGTTATCAAATTACATATGTTTACAGAGGTGTCAGTATGGTTTATAGAGCCTGGCTAACATGCTCAAGGGTTTATTTTTGTCTGCTCAACATCCCACCTGTTTCTGCTTATCAAACCAGACTACAGTTTAGCTTGCAACAGCTGTGAAATTCATAAATCTGCACATTCTTCATGTGTAGCCAGACTAAGCACTTGGAGAAAGAGTCAGAACCGCAGCAGTCACCCTTATGGAGAAGCTAGAGAAATAAAACAGAGCAGCACTTCTCAAACCATGTTTGAAACTGCACACTTATCAGAAGCCAAATTATTTTAAAAGCAGTCTAGCAATGCTATTTGGAAAGAAAAAGAAGCATATGAAGAAATTACTTGTCAACCCTTTTTATTCCCCCTGCCATTAGAAATATTTGGTAAACTAAAAATGTTGCAATTAAAATATTTTGCCTGCGAAGTAATTACGAAGTAATCTCTATGTAGTATCTTCAAACAGCAAAAAAAGATATTTATTTCAAGATGCTGCTAGCATTACTTCCTGCAGTAGAACAACTATCAATAAAGTAAACACAGTTTTAAGATTTTAGTATTATAAAAAATGTATTTGTACTTAAAAATATATACTTAAAAAGGTATTTGTACTTCAAAAAATATTAGTCTGCATACTGAAAGCAATATCAAAATCCTGGTCACACAGGACAGCTTTCATTAAAACACTTTTACTAAAGCAGTAGTAGTATTGAATGAAAAGATGGTATACAAAAATCTAAAAAAACCTCATTTCATCAAGCTTGCAGAGTACACTGCCTTTCATAGATAAGTGGGTTTGCTTTGCTTTTTTCATTTATATGACAAATTTTTCTTTCACCATTTCTTCCCTTTTCCATCTGCTCATGAATTACCCTTAGCATTAGTATGTTGTGGGTCAATTTTGTTCACAAAAGGATATGAGCACATGCAAGCTGATACTAAAATTAATTTCAGCTTCTATGAATAAATAAAAATGGTACTTTGTTTTAGGGAAGAAAGAGACTTCTATTTTTTCTCTACGAACTTTTTTCCTCCACCATTTCATAAATTACAAGCTCTTATTTCTGAGAGCAGAAACAGAAATCAAAAATTTAAACTTTGCCATAAGTTTTCATCAAAAACATTAATAATAGGTACCCAATACATACAGTTGGTGTTCCTGGAGCCCACTGAATTTATTTAACTTTCTAATGTGAATAGTGGTATTTGCTGAATAGTAGTAAAGACACATTCAGCTGAAATTGTGGTTACATGGCACTGCTGAAGTAAGACACCAAACAACAAGAACCCACCTAAAATTTCTACATTCTACAAAGGAAAGTAAACAAAGCAAATGAATCCTACCGGATCTACCTCCATGCTTTCGTTCAACAATGTGAAACAACAGCTATAGAACAAGATACATAACAAGAACACAAGAAAAGCATTTGTTAAGAGAACAAAAGAAAATTGATCTAGTTTTCTGACCATTCTGCAGTTCAGGTTTTTTTTTAAATTAATGTTGCAGTCACATAACCTCTCACATAATACTACTAGTGCAGGATTAGTCAGTGAAAATGATGGAACTGGTCATAGTGATAGTTCAGCTGATTCAGATGATTAAGTTCTGATTAACTAGTGCAAGAGCAAGAATAGCAGCTAGAAGAATTGGATAATGTTCCACAGTGTCCTGTTAATAACTCGTTAAAAACAGTAGACCTTTTTAGGGTGAAAAAGATGTTCTAAAGACATAAAATTTAGAAGTTCTGTTTGCTCAGGCAGTATACTTTGAGAAACAAAATGAAAGAGTGGAAGGCCAAGTGTGGACTGGCAGCCTAGGATAGCACATGGCAAGAAAAAAGAGTTGGCTGAACTATTGTTTCCTGAATTGTGACACCTGGAAGGAAGAATTTGGTTCCCTTCTGATATCAAAGCCATTGTTTCTAGCTTATTCTTTGTGCATCTGATTTGGCTTTTACCTATCATTTTCAATTACTTCGGTTTTCAAAATGTATCCCTCTGCTCCTTATACTCTGTAAACTGACAACGTGTTTGAAACATATTCAGTTCTTGAAACACCAAACAGCTACACAAAACAATGTAACTTTTGTTGAATTAAAACAGTTAATAGAAAAGCTTTGGAGCTCTTACTGGTAACAGAAAAGGAAAACAGAATTGCCTCATGTCTTCTGACCTTTCCTGTGGCCAAAAAATGTCTCTAGGTCACACATTTGGGGAGATTCAGTAGACAGAGACATACATGTTTTACACAGATTTTGCCACAAAGAGCTTTGGATGTTTGGACGTTGAGCACTACCTTGAGAACAACACATCAACATTCACTTACAACATTATATCTAGATATCAGTCAGAATAACAGAGTTCTGCTAGAAACTCAGTTTAAATCATTATTTCAGAACACAATGAAAAGTTCACCCATATCAAGCCTCTCCATACCCTGTTACCAGATGGGTTTATCTTTGTATTTGAAAGCAATCAAAATAATTACACTAAATAGAACAGAAAACAACACTTAATCCATGTTCACTGGAAATACAACATATGCAATGGTTTTATTCCGTCAATTAACAATTATAATTGTACTTTGTTAAGTGCAAACTACACATTTTTCAAAGAATCACAGAGGCATAGGTTGTAGGTCTCTGCAGGTCACGTAGAAAAATTTCCAACCTGCAAACTTCCTGAGACTGGCTAACAGTACCAAGATGAAAGCAGTGACTGGATCATCCCTCATCTCCTTTTCCCCAGAACAAACAAATCCAGCTCCCTTAGTCTCCCATATGGATAAAGGGCTGAAGCAAATTACATCTTAATAGCCCCTCCTCTGATCTCATTCCAGTTTGTCAACAAGTTTCCAGTTTGTCAACGTGTCTTTTGCACTGGTGGGCCCAAAATTGTACGATATTCCAGATGAAGCCTCACCCATTTTTAAACAAAGGGTGGTAATCACTTCTCTTAACCAACTAAACACATTTTTATATATCCATAAGCCTACTAAACTGCAAAATTTCAACAGCAGTTCAAAAAAACAGCAGGAAATTGCTTTAATGATTCAGACTTTTAAGGGCAATATACTTGTGCTATTATTCAGCATCACTGTTTTCACACCTTCCAGAATAAGGATCACGAGAACAACATGTATATACTATATTTAAGATTCTTACCTGAATAACTTTGTAGAAATAGGCATACTGTCGAGCTGTATTTTTATATTGGCTAAAAACATCATGTATGGCCTGAGTTGACTGAAGATACTGTACTTCATCTTCTTCAAAATAGAGAGGAGTATCATATTCACTGGGGAGAGTCTGGATGTAGGGCAGCCAGAAAGAGTTGGGGTTGGCTCGCTCACAAAGGAGATGGAATGCCAATGTTATATTGCCCATGGCTTGAAGAATTCGATCTTGAGAATACAGAGATCCTGAATTAAGAAGAAAGGTGAGGAACTAAATTAACTGTCCATGGAAAATATCGTCTTAGATTTACTTTAAATTAACATGATTAAATAATAGGTAAGCATTTAACAAAGAGAAAAGTTTTTCAGATTTCTAAAATATTTAGCTGCCTACACTGTGTTACATTGCAAGCTTTTTGACACAGCAAATGCCTAATGTACAACAGCATGACAAAACTAGAACAATATTCTCAATACTTCAGAACATTTTATCTCCAAGTATTATACAAGCTACACGATATGTGTTCAAAATAACACACACACTTGTGGAAGATATCCAGTGCACTCAGCCAGAAACTAACCGGGAAATTAAATTCTTTCCACAGACACTTTAAGTTTCTAAGTATTGCAAACCTGATGGCTGACATGATAAGCAAGCCCTGTAATAAAGCAGATCAGCTAAAAAAAGAAAGTCTCCTACTGAATGATCCCATAAATATTAATTTCTTGCTTAGGAACTTCCTTAAGCTCTTACCTAAGACTGAATTTTTAGCTGACTCAACCGTCATCAACAGTTTTCTAGGAACCCACAGAAACAACTCCTCAGCCTACAGAAAGGAAAGAAATGCATAGAGGGTCAGTTAGCATTTATATGATATGCCAAGTGCCTCAAATATACACCAACTTTAAATTATAAGTTGTTTGCATTATTTTTTTTACATCAAAATTATTCTGAATCAAAATTCTTCCTTCTCTTCTACTGCAAATTCAACAAACAACCTGTGTTTCATATTGTGGTAACCAAACATTTCAATCTGCATTACACAAAGCTTTAAACACAGACACTCAGATACAAAATAAAATCCTTCCATTTTGGATCTGCTAACATGTACAATACAACCTTAAAGCTACCAGATACATTATATTGCTAATAATTATATGATCACATATTTTCTCACAGTAGAGTTTTTTCATATTGGCTGCTTTTGTTCTAGAACAACCATTCAGGATTTCTATCAATGTATTAACTGTATGCTAATGAAGCTCTAAAATTATTATACTATGCTCATTTTCTCACAGTCTTTCTACAACAGCTGATTGGTCTTCAAAGTTGTTTCCCACCTACAAAACGGGAATGGAAAGACACAATCTTAAATACTTACCTTTTAACAGTTAGCTAAATGTGTGTGTGTCTATACTCCTTATCTGACGATTAAAAAAATCCTTTACAATTATCATAATTTGTGGATTTTTTCGTTCTCGCTGGAAAATAGGTATTGCAAACACCTCTTTCTGAGACACAAAGACCAATTCTTTAAAAGAAGAGACATGAATGAAGAGAAGAGACTAAATAGGTATTGCAAATACCTCTTTTTCAGGCAAAAACTTTTTCAGTTCTTTAAAAGGGACAAGAAAGAAGAGAAGAGATTAAATAGAAAACATGGAAGAAAGGGATACAACAGTGTGGTAGAGTACTCTGGTGATTAGGTAAAGAGTATAGGCAACACAGAAGAAAAAAGAAAGATTGATTAAAATTCACAGCACTATCAGTAGTCATCAGAAATAATACTCAATTTTATCAATAATGTTATTCTCAAGTACACAGAGTTGAGAATGTTTCAGAACAGCATGAGCAGTTAAAAGGGGGAAAAGGGTGAGCATTTCAGAGCTCTGCAGATACATTCCAAACACAATTTTCTAATCTAAGTCAAATGTTCACATGCTCACCTTTATCTCTCTTGTTGCTTTCAAACCAAATCCCTCCTCTTCAAAGTTAGCTATTTCAAAACCCTCTGTGGATGCTCCATTTTCAGTTGCCCACTTTATCAATTCAGGGAAATAGTCATCTCTTTTTCCATCAAAGACAACAGACAAACCTATATACACAATTTATTGAAAAACAAATGCAGAAATAAGAGGATCCAGAAGGATAAGGCAGTTCAATAAAAAAGCCCATGTAAAAAGCTATCCGCTATCTCCCAGCAGTGCTACTTTGAAGTAGCTGAGTCATAACTGGTCTCTGTTAAGTGTTACTCAATACTATACAAATGTCATACCCAATCTTCATCAAATTCAATATTGTGCCAAATTGGCTTACCAGTCATCTTAAAAATGCAATTGCCCAAACTGAGCAGTAATGAAATATGAAACTCTCCTCTTCTTTCCCTTCTAATAAAAGCCAAAATATTTCCAATCTTAATATCAAAGATAAATGCAATCACCACAACATGTTGATACAGACAAGGAAGAATTTGAGAGGCAAGCTGTAATTTCATTAATTCAGCACTACAACTGATGATAAGCAGATCTCGAGTTCCTTCTTTCACATACAAGGCAGTTAGCCTTTTCCTGTAGCATATGGATCTACTAAAATATCTAAGCATAGATCTAAAATATCTAAGGATCATCCTCCTGACATCACAGAGCTCATCCAAATTTCTTCAGTTTGCTTCTCCAATGGCATGTGGTCCACCAGTGAAATCACAAACCTCATTCATTTCCTCAGCTTTCCTCTTTACTGTGAATTCATTTGAACCCCTCTGTAATAGTTCCTGGCTATACTGAGCCAGCTCCTTTTGTACCTCTTTGACTCTGTGCATTCTCTTCAACCCAAACTCTAGTGTCAGATCACATTAGCAGTGTCCAAAGGCCCCCAAAATGCTCAGGCTACTTTATGAGTGAAAGAATGTCATCAGCAAGATGCTTTACATCTGAAGATATTTTGATTAAGCACAGGGAATAAAATAGGTTTTGAGATTAAAATTATTTTAGGGAAGTAGCATTAGTGTATTTAAAATATCCCCCTCCTGCCTCCAAATTTTGCATTTCAAGGCCCAGAACCAATCAAATCTGTAGTTAACTTAAAAGTGCAAGTATCATTTAAAACTTTCATCTTTGATGATGCAGTATAAAAATTTATTAAGTATTTACGAAGTATTTTTTGGAATATAATGACCTCACAAACCTAGTAAAACTAGCCGCATAGTTTCTACAGAACTTGGTAGGTGTTTATACTGTCCAAGACTTTGTTCTTTTGATTTCTAACTTTTGCTACTGTATAAGACTGCTGGAAGGTTTTAACATCCAGCTTGTACTTGGGACCATTCTGTAAGCATCTCTGAAATTCTACTTTTGTTCCTCATATTCAATATGGACCAATACTTCTCAAATTTTTCCAAATTAAAGAGAAGACCAGCTCCTTTAAATTATAAGCACCACTGGGGAATAAATTGTTTCTGTATGGAACAAAATATAGCTGTATTGATGAAAATCTATATTGAAAATTAGCTTTATATAAGATTTTGCTAATGAATCAAACAACGAAAATTTTAGAAATTAAAAATATTCAGTTTTCAAATTATGAGTTTTCTATACCAAAGATCATTCTAGTCCACATTCTGCAACCCAGAGTTCTAGTCAAGAAAAGCACAAAGTATAACACTTTCGGCAATATATATTAATTTGTACATCTCAGAGCTCCCAACAGGAACTTCCTCTGCTAACTGTCTAAAGCCTTTATTAAGTTAGCAAACTGAGCAGTATTAACTACTATGTTCCATTAAAAATAGTCTTGAAAGACACTGTACCATTTCTACTCACTAAAATATCTAAGCTGTTACATTGAAAGATGAGTGTAACGTCAATAGCAGTGTGGTTAGCAGGTTTTGTATCTTCCAAAGAACAAAACATGCTCTATTAACATTCTACTGTTACACTAATTCTACTGTCTCTGCCAGCAGCATCTTCCCCGTGGATAGTTTGATCCTCCCGGTGCAGAAGAAAGATACAGCGAAGAGGTCAACACCAATGCTAACTCTGCTCTTCTTAATCTGAATTATGACTTACCTTAACACATATATTACATCATAAAAACCTGGACACGTACAATAAGTTTATAGAAGTTGTGGCACAGTTAAAAAACGAACCAAATTCATGTCTACATCATTACAGAATGCAGTCACTCCAAGAGCACCATTTATTCTTCCATACACCCTCTGCCAAAAACTGATGTTCAGAAGTTTGTTAAGTCCTTTCACGAAGTAAGATTTTTATGCATCAGTCAAAACATATTTAGAACAGGTGTGAAAGGGAAATTTCAAGCCTTTTAAGTATTTGCTTTAACACGTAACGCCATGAACTAGTCAAGCTCCATTTATATGTAGTCTGGCTTTCTTGCTTTTACCGTAGAAATACAAGAGAAGAAAGAATTGTTTAGGACTTTTTCAGGTATGTCCAGCCCAAATCTATTCAGTGCAAGGTTAAAAAGTTATTTCTCAGTCATTAAAATACAACAGTCATAAAAGAGGCTAATTTTACTCAAATTATATGACAAGCATTTTTTAGAGCATGCCTCAAAATATAAACAAAATTAATATTAAAAAAGTGCCATCAACAGCAAGATGTTACAGACCATAATATAAGAAATGTCCAGTATGAAAAATAAGCATACCTTACACTTTGAAAAATTGCCAATAAAATTCCTCATAACTGTGATATAATAAGCATTTCTTTATTTTGATTATGTGCTTCATTTAGAGCAGACAGACTTATTAGCTGATGTATTTATTTTGTGCATTTATATATTTTTGTCATCACTTGATGTCCTGATGTATTGCTGAAACGTTTTCAACATCCAGTAAAGCCTTGATGTAAAACAGTTACAAATTTAAATTCAGAATGTTCAGATTTATAGAGGCAGAGCAGCAGGCCATGCAAACAGGAACCAAGGCAGCCTATTATTCTCTAAGGATTTTTACTGCTAGTCTTTCAGATTGTGATGAGAAGACAATTTCAAGCTCCTTTTTCTGCTTGTCAGACAGAATTCTCACAGGATCATCTGTCTGTGATATTCATTCAGAATTCTGAGTATTAAAACGGTTAATGCCAGTGGTCAAGACCACCTGAACATTTCAGAAACACTTGCAAGTGTTTCAAATTTACCTTTTTGCTTTTTGCGAATTTTCTCCACAAGCGAACGGATCTGTACATATTCTTCCCATTCCTTACCAGGACCTGGGGGAGGACTGCTGCATTCTGGAAATAAAAATGTTTTCTTTAATAAAGTATATAATATATATATATGCACACATACATATACATATATATTTTAACCTCAGATTCATGGTTTCACAGTTACTTAAGTGAACCCCAGTACTATTTGTCATTCAAACATGTTTACATGGCAATGAAAACAATCTCCACTGTTACAAATACCTCATTATATGACAGGTAATTAATTTAGACTTTAGAAACCTTCACATTATAACTTATTTTATTTTTAATATTCTTTCAGATATAAGAAATAGCGAATGTCTAAAACGTTTGGAAAAAAAAAGGTAAACAACCAGGCCATTAAGTAAATAGTATCTCAGATAAGACAAACAACAAAAAAAGTGGCTGTTTTCAATAATTCAAGCAAAGCACTCTGTTTACATTAGCCTGCTTGCCATCACTCTTGCTGTAATGAAAGCAGATAATACTAGCACAGAGCACACCTTAATTAATTGAGAAATTTGCTGGTACATACATTTGACCTGCCTAGTCAATACTGTTTTCATAGATGCATGAATACTGGAGAGACAAGCAAAGGAACACAAAGCCATGCTTCAGCTTTAGATTACATCCACAGTGTCTCTGCCAATATTCTAAATGTCAGTGTGTGGATTTCTTGATCTAAGCCATGTAAATCCAAGTGGACAGCTGAAGATTACCTTGCTCAACTGATTTGAAAAATCTTAGCATTGAATAAAATATGGAAGCTTGACAAAAAGAACAGCTGATACTTGTCTTTGCTTAGCAAATTAGATCTACATTTTATTTTTGGTAGCAAAGCAGAGGCCAATTGTAGCATAAGCATCAAACTGCTTTGCCAACTCCTTGTCTCCTCTTCATAAGCAATGCTAAGAAAAAATTTAATTTTCCTAAGGCAACATTTAGATGTGTCCAGAATATGAAAAGCTGTACTTGTGTTTCAGAAAGAACTGTATCACAGCACAGTTACTAATGACGGTAAAGAGAGTCAATAGTATTTTAGCATCATTGTATGAAATTATACCCTGCTTTTCATATTTACTAGAAATAATGGATGAGTTCCAAGTTCCTCAACAAGTGAAACAATCTTTGGTCTATACACAAGATCTAAGCACTGCGAAAAGTTTCCGAACAGCAACAACAACAAAAAATTCACCTAAGCAACCAAAATATCTGTGCAGTTGAACTGAGTTGTATTACTGCTTCCCACAGTTAATTTCTCTACTCTGGTATCAGTTCAAAGTACTGTTCAAGTGATAAATGGAAACAGTGTAATTCTTCAAGTTTACAAGAAAAACACTTTTGACAAAGCTTCAATGTCAAGTTATCTAGTTGTTTGAAAGTCTAATCTCACCCAGTATTTATGCTTGTATTCAGATGAAAAGCCAGATGCTGCCACAAATATGGTCCGTCCAATAAATACACATTTAAATAAGCCAATAATGGCATATATTAACGGAGACCGTTTAGTATGTATCTCAGAGTATCTATCTTAAGAACTCTAGAATATCAAGCTTGGCCACTTATCGAAAAAATACAACTCACTGGCTTCAGCAAGAAAATATTTTTGAGTGGTTTGCACACCATCCCTTTTCCCAGAGAGGCATAAAAACAAAACTTACTTTGCAATAACTCATTAATTAGATTCAACATTTCCTTAGGAGATACTGTCGCTGTGGCTCCTGTACCTGACTTCTGCGTTTTTACTCGGCTCTTCTTCCCCATCTTCCAACTAAAACAGATTAAGAAGCACACTGTTACCAATTACTATGAAACAGAATACGATAAGTAAGAATGCACAAGATCTTCTTTCAGTAGTCACATAAAAAAGAAAAGAATGAGAAATTATTTCTTGCACATATATACGTGCAAGTATTATTTGCACAGCCAGAATGTAAGAGCCATACAGTGCAATCTGAACCAATATTTCATGTAGTTGCACAGTAATTACTCTAGGGTAATTAGAAACTAGAAATCTTAGAGACAAAAAGAAAAATTATTTGAATCACATGCAAATTCATTAGTTGTGAACAAATATTATGGATTCCAAAGTATTCATGCTATAGAAAACCAGGTTATTTTATCTCATCAGCTGCATGGCCAGCAGCAGCTGAATTAGTATTTTGACTGCATGTTACATAGTAATTCAAAATGAATTGAAAATTAAGTATTCAATTTCAAAATAAAATCAAAATACCATCTGTATATCTTTGCTACAGCTTCTTATGATTCAAGGCAACTAATTAAAGAAAACTTATTTTCAGTTCTTAAAGTAAATGGAACATCATCTTAGGCTGGTATTCCAATATTCAGTGCCCCTTGTTCTCATGGAGGACTTAAATCACACAACACCTCCTGGAACAGCAGTGTAGTAAGGTGTGAAATATCCAGGGAATTTCTCACATACACTGGGAGTAATTTCTGATTCTGGCATTGAACAGGCTTCTAGGGGAGGGGTTGTGCAGGATCTGCTACTCATGAATAAGGAAGAACTGCTCATGCATAAGACAGCCAACTGCCTTGGATGCAGTAATTGTGAAATCATAGCGTAAGTCTTGAGAAACAAAAGGAAGGAAAAAAGCAGACTAAAGACTCTGGACTCACTGCAGTACAGAGAGCTGGGGCTTGCTCAGGGAATGATAAGCAGAATGACCTGGAAGGCTACAAAGGAGCCCATGACAGCCAGTCATCTTCCTGAGCTCTCTTCTCTGAGCACAAAACAAGCCTTCCCAACACGAAAGAAAATCAGCAGGCACAGCAGGAGGCCAGCTGACTGTACACAGGACTCCTCACTGACAGAGCTCAAATGAAACAGAAACATATGTAAAGTGGAAATGGGGACAGGCAACTGGAGCAGAATATAGATGCACTGTCTGGGCAAGCAGAGAATGAAGGAGAGAGGCCAAAGCTTGTTTGGAGCTGATACTGAAGATGAACATGAAAGGTAAGAAGAAACGCTTTTGCCATGAGCAGAAGACACACTGGGGAAAGTGTAATTCAGCTACTAAATCAGGAAGCTACTTAGTGATGAAAGGTACAGAAGAAGTTGAGATACCCAACACTTTGGGCATGGTCTTTACCAGCAAGGGCTGCTATCAGGTTTACCATGTTTCTGCATCTAGTAGCGAAGTTTGAAGGAGAGGAGCTACCAAGTCAAAAAGCTATCTAGGTAAGCTGGACCTACACAAGTATGTAGGATCAGATGAGAAACATCCAAAAAGTACTGAAAAAGCTAGTTGATGTCCCTGAACGGCTCCTGGCTACCGTCTTTGAAAAGTCATGGTAATTGCTCATGACAGGAAACTGGTAACTCAAAATCAAACAAAATCCAACTGAAAGGCAAGGTGGAGGCAGGAGAGAGTAAAGGATCCAGAGAATTAGAAAGTAGTGAGTCTCACCTCATTTGCTGTACAAAATGTAGAATGAGTTCTAAAAGGAAGTTATTTCCAGGCATGATGGACAAAAATGTGACTGGGATCAGAAAACAGACTTCTAAAGGCAAACCTTGCACTGCCTTAAGCAAAAGAGTAAGTGGCTTAATGGACCAGGGAGAATCGGCGGTTGCCAGTGCTTTGACTTATGCAAGGCTTTTAACACTATCTTCCATAGCACCCCAGTTGTCAAACTGAGGAGACATGGACTGAATAGGCAGGCAAAAAATTCCTTGAATCATGAAGTTCAAAGAGTTCTGGTCCATAATCCCTAATGTCAACTGATTAGGTGCAGTATTTCTCAGTAGACAATACTGGCCAACATCACCAGATTTGGATCCTAGGACAGAAAGGATCCTCAGCCCATTTACAGATAATATAGAAAGGGAAAAGCAGTCAACATGTTGGAGGGCAGGACCAGCATTCAGAAAGATCTCAACTAACTGGAGGAAGAAGCCAGAAGTGACTTTGTTAAGTTATACAAAGACAAAAGTAAAGTATCCTAAATTTGGGAAGGAGGAGATCATATACAGCATCATAGCTGCAGACTGGACAAGCAGCAGCTCTGCAGAAAAGGATCTGGAGACTCTAGGAGACAGCGAGTTCAACAAAAGCCAGCAGTGCACCCACAAAACAGTGAAAACTAACCGCAGTTTGAGCTGCATAAGCAAGAGCATAAACAGCAGGTCAAGAGAAGCAATTATGCCCCTTTGTTTGCACTGGTGAGGCCACGTGCCCAGTACTGCAGCTTTGGGCCACGCGGCACAGGAGGAATCAGCAAACTGGAGCACCTCCAGAGGAAGGCCACTAAAAGGGCTAACATGTGAGATGAAAGACATCATTTGTTCAGTCTGGAGATGAAGAGGAGTCCACTACTGCCTTCATCTATGTGACAGGGGATTATACAATAGGTGGAGGCAGAGTCTTCTCAGAAAACACAGCAAAAACGCAACAGGCAACAGACACACAATGCCTCAAAGGAAATTCCACACAGACGTAAGGAAACTCCTCACCATGAGGATGAGCACTGAACAGGATGGAGCACTGAACAGGATGGAGATTTAACAGCATCTCCGAGCAACCTTGGAGAATTTAAAAACTTGACTTGGCAAGGCCCTAAGCAACCCGATTTAACTTTGAAGCTAGAGCACAAAATGGAGCCTCTCAACCTCCAGATCTACTTTTTTTTCCCTTTCACGTTATTGCAACTGAAGTTTTCACATTTATAAGTAGTCTATACAGTAAATAATATCTTCCTGTACAGCACAGAAGGTTTTATGTCCAGTTCCTTTCCAGTGAGATGGGAGTGAGACAGTCATGTCCACAACTTTGGACATCTGAAAAATTTCAAACATCTCCCTAAGCCATCAAGATCACCACAGCCATAGCAGCTTTAAGTTACAACAAACTGCACAGTAAAATCCATAAAACGCTAAAAATCGCTGTACGGAAGCAGTACTTTGGGTTCCAGGTGTTCTGAGCATTCTGTATATATAAAAGGAATAATTTTATCCTTGGTCAGTGTAGCTAGCTGACCCAAAATTAAATGTTTCCTCTCATATGCCACTAAAAAGTTTTGTTCTTTGGCAACTGGTATTAATACTGCAATGTATTGACCAACAGCTGAAAATTCTAGTGGTAAAGGTATATAATCTGGCTGCTTTCCTTTTCCATTAAGATTAGAGAGAACAAGAAACTACCAAACCCAAAGTTTATTTTAAATAGTAACTTTGAATGACCAGGAAGCAAGCTAAGTTAACACTGTTAACTTATTAACTCAAACTTAAAGGAGCTCAAAACTGACTGAAAAGCAATACCTCATAAAAGGGAAAAAAAAAAGTAAGGCAAAACTGTGTTTTCCAAAGGGAAGGCAAAGAAACGGAGTCTTTCATCTTCTGAAATTAAACACAGGGCAAGAACAAGACTAGCTCTGAGTACACAGAAACTGGGAAGTCCTGGGGCATATCCATATCTCCTGATTTTAGCACTCAACAACCCACCTGTGCTGCTTAACTTTATCAGTCCCCCTTGGGCTGCATAACTCACTTTCCCAATACAGTTTCTACAACGAAAAGCCCACGCACACAGCTGGTAAGGAGAGATCCCACAGATTAAATGTGAGAATCACTGTCTGATCACATCTCCTGATGTTTGTGAATGAACACTGGACACCCTCTTGAAAGGTGTTGCTCTACCACAGTTACATCGGACATGAGATTTCTTAATATTTTTCAGCTCAGATGAAGGAGCCAGTAATGCTCATTTATGCAGTCCATGTTGAATTTATAATAGTACTAACTGGAAACAGGATCAATATAAAAGGTCGACCTGCCATAAATGCAGTGTGAGACAAAGAATAACAATATCAACAAAAAATCAACTTTGAGTTTATTTTCATGGTCTTCCCATTATAGTCTTTCCTTCTGGTTTGTTTTTTTCTTTACTCCCCAGCAGTTTTCTCATGGTACATCCCTCACAAAGACTTTATTAGCACATCGCCTATTCACTTGAGTGTTCCCCTCTCCTATATGCCATCCTGATACACTCATTTTAGACTCTTCTGCTCTCAAGAAAAATCAAGTCAGATCAGTCTGTAATGGATCCAACAGCAGGATTAGTGATGGAGTCCAAAATCTTAACAGCAAAAACAATGCAGTTCTGTGTTGGTTCATACAAATGTTTTCTACATTCCCTCTAAGCACAAGTCCCTGCTTCTTTAGAATCATCAGAAAATTAAGCACTCACACAGTGTGTATTTCATGATAAAAGTTATAAATTATGACCTATAGCTTACATCAAGATGCTCATAAGTATCAAGATATGTAGGTTGAAAAAATGAAATTGTTTCGAAGGATTTTGGTTTCTCATTTCCAAGACTGAAGCAAGTTAATCAATCAATAAATTGGGAAAAAACAATCTTAGCAAATGTTCTGTATACACAACTACCAATATACTGCAGGCTTTTTTCTTTTCATTACTTTTTTTTAAAGTTGTATTCAGAGGAATAATCTGATTGAAATATAAACATCCATCAGTAAATTTATGACAAGAAAAAAACAAAGAAAACTGTGCACATATTATACACGGAGACATGGAAAGTGCCACCATGGATTCAGAACAATACAGCCATATATGAAGCTGTCCAACTATGGTACACAGTCAGCACTAAATTTTGAATTTTTCCTTGTATGAAACACGTTAGTAGCAAGAATCCATTATTCCAATGAAAGTATTGCCAAGAATTATGCCTAAAGATAAAGCTGATTTCAGAGGAAGTGAACTTCAGCTTCCCAAATACGACGAAAAGTAAAATTTAAACAATGCTTTGTATTTGTATTACCATCCTAGATTAATATTGTTTCAGAGGCCAAAACCAAAAATCTAGCTGAAATCTGGTCTACACAAGTAAGAAATTCAAGGCTAATACAAGACATGTCTCAGCTACTACTGATGTTCAAATAACACACAGCAAACATACCATAGAAAAAACCAAGTTCATTGAACACAACTCAAAAGATTGATGTCACCATAATCAGAAATGCATTTTTTCAGTACACTGCTACCAGTATATGAATATGAAATAAACTACGTAAGTATCTCTGCTCTCTCCTTTGATATATGCATCCTGCCTAACTATTGCTTCTTAGTCATCAGAATTTCTACAGAGAAAATACTCTGCATGCATGATTAAATCAGCAAGTCTCACACAAAAAAAAAGTAAAACCATCAGACTGATATCTTGAGATATCTGGTTAAGGAAGTATTTCCTTTTAAGGAATCATCTACCTTGGTCAAAACTGTACTTTTTGATCCAATTCCCAATCAGAAAACCAGGTTTCTACTTCCTACATACTTATCTTCATTCACTGCTCAGTTACATGAAACAGATATAACTATTTAAAACCTAATGCATTTGACAGCTGTATTGTTTAGTAAGAGCCATAATTTGAAAGGATTTGCTGCTATACATAGCTGTCTAGAAAATGTATTCCAAATACAGAAAACTTAATCCAATTTCATATTTGGAAAAAAAGTTTAGTTGAGGAGTGCTCTGCTGTATTTAACCAGCAAATGATGGGTTATAATGATAGGAGACCCAATATGAAGAAAGTAAGTGTGCTTCCTTCGTGAAACTAGCTTTTGTAATTCAGTGCATGAAACAGATTTTAGAGTTAGATTTCAATTAAAAAAAAAAAAAACAACCAGAATTTCAAGAAATATTTGTAACTTCAGAAAAAAAACCAGTCTATTTCTCATTTTAAATAAAATTTCAGAAAAAAAAAAATCTTTTTTTTGCAAGTGACTAAAACTACTGTTTAGAAAGAAATAAAGTATGAACCCTCTTTTTGACACAGCAATAAAAAGTAGGGGTGTTTGCCAGTACCTGTATGACAACAGAAGAAGCAATAAATACCTATAAAATACATATATATATATATAATATAGCTGCACTACATGGAGAGAAACAAAACAAAAAATCCTTCAGATGAACCACAAACTTCATGAATGTCTGAAGAGGCAGCACACATTTCAGTGGGAAAGTTATTTAGTTTTGTTTTGGTTTTTTTTTTTTTCTTTTCAAGTTAGGCTTTCAGTTATGTTCTGGTAAATCGTTTTTAATTACTATGCCATGTTTTCTTTCAAATGAACGTTGTTGAAAATTCCTGAAAGCATTCTCCAAAGAGCGAGTACACTGACAGCAATGATGAATAAGCTTAGTAATACAGAACACAGCCACATTTCCAAATATAGTGTATCAGCTGGCTTGACAAAAAGAATCATGCCAAAACTGGCAGTGAGGGGTGTAAATGATCCACCTCCCCTCTCTAATACTGCTATCAAAGAGCAGTTGTGTTGGGTCAGACTTTGAACTGGTTTCCATATCACACACAAAAATAATATTTTAATTAGCTGTAAAATATGCCTCCTCTTGACTTACAGCTTTAAAAAGTGAGCATGTTCATCTAAAAGCTTTAGAAGGTAACCATGAGAAGTCTGCACAAAACCCCAGAAGTACTAAAGAACTGCCACCAAGTGAATGCATTTTTGTTATTTTATTACAAAAAAAAATATGACTGCTTTAGCATTTTATTTAAGAAACCTAATACTTATGGTATTAGAGAATTTTACTTCATCACAGGACCACATTTCCTTATGGAAGCAATGCCAAGCTCGCATGATAAAATACAGATCTTTCCAAATAATACGTCAGAAAGAAAATCCATTTAATTATTAACAAACCCCCCAACTTTTCACATTCACATGACAACCAGGAAGTTCACTGCAGCGCTACATAGAGTTGCAGTCAGGTTTGATAGGAAAAAAAATTTTTAAATCTATCATTAACCACTGTAGACACACCTACCTCTCCCTCTCTCTAACTGGGTAAAAATACAAGTTTGCAACCTGTGTTACAAAACTGTGAACATGATCATTGCGCTAAATAAACACTATGTTAATTTTTAAATGTGCTGGTTTTAAAGAATTTATCCTACATGATGCAAACTATGTGGAGTCTGATTTCTTCTGGATGTGTATTTTGCTTTCTTTTCCAGTGGCCTCAGAGTCCCTGCAGTGCTCTGTCACCCTCCACATCTCTTCTGGGACTCTGCGTTGCTTTCTGTTCCCTCCCCACATGACCACACGAGCCAGGCAGCATCTTCCTTTGCAGGTTTCAATATAACTGTGCATGTTGGGCAAAGCCCATGACCAGCACATGTGGTCACTAACTAACAAACAGGCCAAGCAGGTGAACTATCCTCAACACAGCTTTTCCTTTAGCAAGCAGGTCAAGTTCTGTTAGAGTACTCCCACTTCACCAAAGTTGATTGACAACATCCAACAAGTTGATGGGTGACGCAGGATGAACTGAGCAGCAGAAAGAACTGACAAGCCTTATTTGCTTCAGCTATTACTTTTTACTTTACAGAGCAATAAGCAACCTACCCAAAAATTTGCCAGACATTTACAGTACCAGCCAAGTTAGAGGTACCTCCCACAGCAAGAGGTACCTCTCCAAGTTTAACTTTGCTTCAAGGACTCAGTACATTTCAATGCAGTATCACAACATCGTATCTTCTTTAATTCAGATCCTTGTAGATGCTAATTACATTATGTTCTCATTATTACATAATAGTTACCACTCCATGCTTCTACTTGGCACATATGGGCACAGATGGCAGAGGGGTGCAGATCTAGAATCTGTATTAGAAGGACACATAGGGGTAAACAAGGGCAGACAAGGAGAAGACAAGGGAATTCTCAAGCCATGCAAAGAGCAAGGAGAGGTGAGTATAGTAGGCGGCCGTGGGATATGTTCCTTGGCTGCATCAAAAGGGAGGACAAATGAGTAGGATGCACACAAACGGGGCTTGCAATTTCTTTTTCTAGTTTGATTGCCTAGCCTAAGTCCTTTTCCCCTCTGCTTCAGAGAGGGAAGTGTATCATCTCTTATATCAACATATGTTAAGAAGCCAGGGTCTTAAAGGACAAGCTTAATGCGTATAGGCAACTGACAGGAGTTCTCCAATCTGTATGTAGGAGAACACAATTTTACACTTGATATGACCAGTTTTACGCAGAATGTGATCTTTTGCTTCCACTGATCAAGTTCGGTTCTTTCTCCTAAACTTGAATCTTATGACTGTGGCTAAAAGGATAAATACATTTCATAGCAAATAGATGAAATCAAGAAGTGTAAGAACAGCGTGGGTGGAGGAAGAGATCTGTGATCTTTAAGAAAAATTCAGCTTATACATTTACAATGAACGCTATGTTTTCTTCTGAAAACCACCTACATCATGTCACTTGGAAACCACATTAACATTCTCATCACTCCTAAGGTATTAATCGAAATGTTCCCACTAAATAAATGACTAATTAATTACTGATTCAATCCCTTTCCCCCCTGCTCTTTCACCTTTGATGTATTCCATCCCTTCTCTTCTTGCTATTAATTCCCCTCTCCTATGAACGCCATTTCCTTTTTCTTCCACTTCCTCTATGAACTTGCCTCAGAAGCTGTTCTAAATACAAATGTCATTGCAGTTCACTGTCTGTGTATTTTCTTTCTTTAGACTGTCTCTGTTCTTCTGTTTAAGTTGCAAGCTCTTTTGGAAGCTGGACCTTCTGTGATTGTATAGAGGAATAATAACAAGGCAGTCTTTTTTTTTTAAACAGGATCTGAAGTATTTCTGTAACACTGATGACAATGCTGACAAAAATGACCTAAAGAAAGCACTAATAAGATTAATAATAGAAAAGCCTGTATTTTTAACACTTATGACTGCATTCCACTTAAAATACAATGTGAATTTATGTTTCCCTTAGCCATAACCCACACAATTTCCTTGAAGAGCTAGCTTTGATACACATGCTCCTTGTGGCAAAATGCTGTACTTAAAAACAGTCCAATGCACAACACAACTAAGACAGTGCCCTAGGATCTTCTGCTCTCCCAAAACAACTTGCCCCCCTCAAATGCAGTCCCTTCTTGCTAGTTAATCTGTACACTCTTTTCTATATAAAATATAGGCCAGCATGCTTAGGCTTTTCCTTTGAACATCATGTCAAGAACGCCATCTCCAGTAGCAACCCACAGCTCCAGATATGCATGTTCTGCAGAAGAGGGAGATCCTGGAACACATATATATTGGTTACACACTGCAGTTTTTTTCCAGTTCCATCTTACGAGGTTCTGCTTACCATTGCCCCCTCCCTTTCTAGTGTCTGCTTCCTGGATTCAAGACCCCCCAAAGTCACAGGTCTTCCTCCACAATCTCCTTGATTAAAAAACACTTACTACATTCCCTCCTATCTTCCCACCTATAGAGAACTGCACTGAACAGCATCCACCATCTCCTGGAAGAACAGTGAGAAGTTGCTCTGCTCTGTTTCTTTGTAAAGCCTACAGTTTTCATCCTTACCATAGTCTTCTTTGTTTCTCTTCTCCCCTCACCCTGTCTTTTACCAGAGGAAAAGTAACAGTGACAGCAACCACGGGCAGGCTGCTTAGAGACCTACAGGAAAAGCAGGACAGAGGGATTTTCTCCAGCATGTTCACGCTGCTTCTTGCGGCCCAAGCTGCAATGTAGTAAGCTTCCCTTCTTCAGGAGGCCTGTGAAATTATCCAGGGCAGCTTCTCCTACTTCATACATAAACTCAGTTTTATTTTCTTTTCAAAGACCTGAGTTAACCACATGATCTATTTGCAACAGGACTCTGAACATTTCCTCACTTAGGTAAAGCAAATTAAATAGGTTGTCACCATCACTTCTTAACAAGAACAGTCCTCCTGAGAAAAAGTCTTCGAAAGACTCATGTCTTTCGATTCAGTTATTTCCTTCCCATACCTTTTCTCATCTTTCACAATCACTTAGCGGATGGATTTTATTCCCTTCAGGAGGCAGGTGCCATTTACCTCTGCCTCCCCTCTCTGGGATACTTGCTTCTCACAAGCATCTATTTTCTTCAAGGACTCTACCACACCAGTGGTTGTAAGCTTTGCTGTCCTTTAAAGTAGACACAGTACAATATGAAAAGTACAATCATCTAAATAAATATAACTGATTAAGGATAAATTTTTCCCCCAATGGGGAAAAAATAAAGACTGATACGGAAAATGCCTCTCTAGCCTTCGCTAATGAAAAGAACTTAGTGGCTGAAAAATCATTAGAAATGTATGCCTATGTTCTTAATGCTTCCAAATGAATGCTTTCTCTTCCTACAGGATGGGTTTGAGTACAGTTACAGTATATGTATGGCATTGCTTTAAAAACAGTTAACATCAACCAAGTAAATAAAAAAAATATTGTCAGGTAACATTTTTGCTTTTGTACTTCTTAAGAAAAATCCAGTTCTTGCAAAATATCTGGTTTGCAGCTAGACCATCTTTTTACTTAATTCTACATCCGGGCTGTTTACTAAGGCATAAGACAGTCACATGATTGACATATGCTTCAATAAATCCAGATGTAAAATACATTTTGATTGTTTGTGAGAACAATACTTACATGTTTCGTCCTGGAAGAGCTGTTTGCTATGACAGTATAATCCCAGAAGAAACACCCTCAACATATAAAAGAAACTTTGAAAAAGTTCAGTCTACAAAACAAGATTAGTTGTTGTCAAGATCTAGCCTCCCAGTGTTCATGTAAGAAAACCTCCCAAATGGTAAAACCATAAATACAGAAATGTTAATATGGACCAAAATAGTTATTAGCCAGTACGTCATAGCTACACAAGACTTATAGTTAGAAAGGTACTTCGATTTTACCTGTTGTCCTGTGCACATACATACTACACAGCACTTAAGTAAAAGTGTTTATGTGCTAAGACATGAACTAGTAATTATGTGCTTCCTTCACTGTACTTAAACGGCTTTGTAAAGTTCTAAATATTCCACAGTTTTCAAAAATAGGTCCTGTGATGGCTTAACACAACGTGTTCTACTTGCGATTGCGATGTGCCAACAAGGCTCAAAATCACTTCAGCACGTCATTTCAGACAGCAACTCCTCAGCCATGCTGGCACATTTACCAAGCATCTTCACGGAAATCTCAATATCAATGATGACTAATGAGATCAAAAACTAGGACCTTCCATCACCCATTTCCTGTATTTTACTTAGTCAGACCAAGTAACAAAAGTAAAAAAATTAGTCACCACTGATGACTATGAAGGCATGAGTTCAAATTAAGCAACACCATGTTAATAGAGGTGCAACAAAACACTAACACTCAATACATTGCTCCAGAGTGAAAAGCTAAGAGCAGAAGTTCTGTCCCTGTTCAAGACAGCTGACGTGCTTTGACATTTTGGCAAGGCCTTACATGCAATTAGGACTTCGGGACAATGCTATCCAAGCATATATTTCCATGGGAATTGTTTTTCAACCCAAAACGTACATTTCACACAGCTGTGTCTTGGCCACTAAGAATCAAAGTAACTTTAACCACCAAAAAAGAGGCAGCACCTCTTTAAATGGGTGAAAGAACTGCTAATAAAAATTTAACCCATTCCTCCATTTGTGCTACTGAAAAACAAAAAGTGTGTGTGTGTGTGTGTGTGCCATCCTTTTTTTTTTTTTTCAAATTCTCTAGAATGCACAGAAAAGATTGATGCATATTGATACATATCACTACATATTTACTGTGACCTGCTTCAAGCAACAGCTAGAGCAGAAGGAACAGAGCCTGGCTGAATAGCAAAAAAAAAAAAATTCTTAGGGATCACCGTGTAGATTTTTTAAGTCCTTTTATAATTGCATTACAGTCAATAGCATAAATAACACATAACTAGGCAATAACATATATTCCAATTAACTGGATTGTCTCAAAGGAAGAGATTTAAAGCTGAAGACGCTTAATGCCAAGGACTACTGTTTAATTGCAACAATAATTCCACATAAGTGGAATGCCCTCAAGCAACCTAGTAGCAATTGGGCCCGCAATTATTGCTATGCACTGAAAAGTTCTTCTCTCAGTTCAGCTTAGTTTTTGCCTTAACACCTTTGCCTACTCTCTACTTTCTACACATACTGCAACTCCAATATGATTTACTATTGCCTCCTACACTGCTCCCTTCCAATTAGATAATTATGTAGGGCCATCATACTGACAAACCACATCTCCAGTCGGGGTATAGGCAGCACATGAAGGGATGGCCACAGTCCTTGAGCCCTTCTAACGTAACTAATTCATATGCTGTAGCTACTACTCCAAGCAGCCAGGTGATGCAGATGTAACCGTACATCAGATACATCACATACCTTTCACTGAAAAGAACTTACTACCCCCAGAGTCCTTGCAATATGTACACAAAGTTACAAAAAACCTCTTGCAAATCATGCGAAGAAAGGGAGGAAGGAAAGATGATATCCAGAGCAGAAAACAAGCTTCTACAAGCTTTAAGACTTGTTCTAAGCTATGTGGCAACATACACAATTCTTGCCCTCAAAATTAGTTTCATTATACATTCATGTCTTGTACCAACTTAAATTGGCTGAATGTTCCAATACCACCGTGGGAAACAAAAAGCCACTTAAGTGTCTGTATTTGGACACTGAACTGATGCTACCCAGTGTGCACAATTAAATTGTGCTTGAAATTATAAATATCTGAATTCAGCTACAGTTTCATGTTGCTTCCCGGAAGACCCAGTCCTTAAAGCAGGGAATCTAAGCAGTTTTAAAGTAACTGTATGAGTATGAAGCACAGCTGTTCCATCAAGCTTCTGCAGCAGATGAATTCCTTAAAGATGTAGTCAGAGGTAGTACTGGTGGCACTTCACCCTGACCAGGAGAGCTTAGGATCACTATCAGACCACAACAAACAAAATATGGTCCAGAAGTGTTTATTGAATTCCTAGGGCTTCCAGGCTGCAGCCAGGAACCACAGCACAAACTAATGTGAACAACGAAAAGACAAGTTTGAAGAATTCCACAAGGTATTTGTGTACCTTTTCTTAAGCCTTCCAAGACATGCGAATAGTTATGCCAGTTAATAGGCTTGCTGTTAAATTATACTGTGTGCCTTGTACACTTCTGAAAGACACCTGACAGATCATGTTGAAACAGGATCATGGTTGTATGGAGGCAAAAAGTTTGGAGTGGCACTCCACCTCCATGAGAATGCATTGCTCTTTTACCCACACAGAAGGTACATCTGCTCTGGGTACAGAGCGACATCAGATCATTGTATACATATATATATCTATCACTGCTCATCTGTGGAACTAATGAACGAGCATCCCTGTCATTCATTCCATATATACCCATGAGAAGTTCTAGGAGAGTTGAGGGCTTTGTTACATAGCAAAGTTGTACAATGGTTGCCAATGTATAAATTGTAGCAGTGCACAGATTTACTGCAATGCAATTGATAATACTCTGGGGACGCTCCTTAACAGCTTGAAAGAAACGTTTTACCAATGCATTTATTACAGAGTTGCTCCTTTTGCTGGCAAACCCTTACAGAAGGGATCACAGCCCTCAAGTCCAGTTATGATTACACTTCAATTCACTGCAATTTTAGTGTCCTCAGAAACCACCCGGGGCAGACCAAGCACTCCGCATTTCTAAATCCCAAAAGAGTACTATTTTGACAGTTGGGTAAGGAACTTCTGACAACATTTAAGAGCTATGCACATTGAGAAAAAAAAAATTAAGAAGTTTCGGCTATGAATGCCTGATAAGCAATGTAATTGAGGGCTTAACAACTGTCAGAAAGTCTTCCAAATCTATTTGCCTTAAGCCCACTCCCTAGCCAATAGTTAAAATGGTGATTATTCCAGAAAGTGTCTAGAAGTTTCAGGTGAAAGACTGGCAGTTTTCTGATCTTTTTATTCTAGACCTTGAAAATGAAGCAGCATATTCTTTCAAGACCCTTCGTATCTTCTGGCATTCATAGTTGGCAACTTGAGAACTTACAGTCTCCTCCATGTTTACTCAAACCCTGCAGGGGTTTGAAATAAAGAAGCTTTTAACATACACGTTTACTGGGCTCTAAGGAACAAGAAAGACACAGCAGTATTAAGTGTTACTTAGCTTCATACCTGAACTTTCAGATGTTTGATAAAGTAATAAACAAAATGTATACAGACCATAAGGTACTGTAAACTGCCATCAGCTTCTCAGAATTTTAATCCTCTCAATTCAGAAGAATGATGGGAGAACTGCTAGGCAGCACTGTTTTTTTGGTATGCTCGCACATGTCAACACAGATCAAAGCAGAAATATTTTAAACATTTATTTTAGCACACACATTACAGAGTAAGCACATTGCCCACTCCAGTTCTAAAATATCTAGGAAGGCCATATAACTTTCTGAACAAAGCCCTCCTTTCTGTGTTATGGCAGAAAGATTGCCCAGTATGTTTTCACAAGGTAACTGCCTCTAGTATACTAATAAAGCGTTAATATGCCTGCTGAGAATCCGTTTTCCTGCCCTGCCTTAATTTGGTGTACACCCCTAGTCATGTCACCAACTTATCCCTTTGACCCCCAGCCATGCACTGAATCACAGAGTAGGGCTGACCAGATCCTACAAGCAGTATTCCAAAATGTTCAGATAAAGACTGCAAAGATTTCTACAGTCTCCCTACAAACCTCTAGGAAGCCTGAGCTTGTCTTGCCTCCGACTGCTACAAAATTAGATTTCAGTGTTTTTATTTCCAAATACCTTCCTTCCTAGTTTCCTGGGCCTATCTCATTCCTGCACAGCCAGCAAAGATAATCCGCTTGCGCCAGGTTCCAGCAGTTTGGACTTTCGACAGTCCCAGGCCTCTGCAGACCCCGCACCTTCCATCTCATCTGAGACCTGCACGGCTTCCTGTGCTGCAGCAAGAATCCAGTTCAAGCAGCAGCCTCGGGACCTGCTGCCACAGCGAGAGCCCCGTGTCCCTCACCAGCAACACCGCCGGATCTCCTTCGGTCGTAAAGGATCACGAACCGGACACTGCATTAACCAACAAGTCACACCTGCAACACTTGCAAGATGATACTTATATCCATCAGCCTAAAAAGAAAATTTGTTCCTACTGAATATAATCTCAAACAAGGGAAAAAGCAGCAGCATGACTCCAGACAAGACTGGCTGTTAGTGTTATGATTCCCGGTTCTTGTAGCTGAGTTTCCTCCTACCACAAATAGAACCACTATCTATGAGTCTGGCAAATTTGTAGATAGAGAGAGATGACTTCTACTCAGACCAAGTAACTCTTCCTGAGAGACACAAAGGACAGAACTGAATACAAACACCGTGGTTATTGTAGCAATCGTAACACTGCTCCTGGTATCTTGCTGCAGGTGATACTGGTAAATCACTATCCACCAGAGAAAAATGCATTCTGGGACCAGCAGTACTTTCCAAAACTAGACCACTCACGTCCTAGGCCTTAGGCCAACATGTCATTTACTGTCAGGACAGAAGTCTGCAGAAATGTGCTCAAACCAGCTTTTTGCTATTAACCTGATCTGCCGTTGGAGAGTTTTCTGGAAAAGATACAACTTTATCTTTACAGAAGGTAAAATATTCCTCAAAGTTGCACAGAATTTTGCTGTCTTACAGTAAAAACCCAGTAAAGCAAATAAAACCAGCATCATTACACTAACTTCCCATTTTCAAACTAGGCATACACCACACCTTTAAGACTACAATCACTGTTTACTAGAGTTTGCTAAGTTTTTGGCTGTTCATATCACTATATGAAACTCTACACTATACCTCCAAACCACTTAGAGACCAACTCTCAGACATCACAGAATAGAGCAAGCAATTTTCATATTAGTCTATTCATTTTTTTTCTTCTAAAAGCCCAAACTCAAAGTGCAGCAGGCCAGTTTTTTATATTCAGGCATGGATTCAAAGACTTGGTAAGCCAGAGAAACAGGTTGTAGAAGCCAGGCATCCTACAGCGACAGAAGGAAATCATAATATTATCTGTCATTGTCTTGGGAACAGGAATTCTATTTTCTATTAGGGCACTGACAAATGCAAAAATCGTAATTTCATGAGCCCTTATAGAGCTCACTGTTGCCAAGCATCAGCTGGGAACAAATAACTGCTTGAATGCTGACTTTTGGAAACAGGGGCAGAGAACAGATACAATCTGAATCTGACAACCACATGAAAACTCAACAGACATTTTCCGCAACTCTAAGTTTTACAGTTCTATCAGCATACTCACTGTATCAGCACACAGAGCTTCTCAAATTGGTCTGACAACATCCATTTTACTTGCTCCTGACTGACAGAATCAGATGCAGCATAATCCAGAGGGAATGGATGCTTCTCTATTTTAAGGAGAGTTAATATATTAATATGCTATCAATGCAACTCTACTTAGCAAAGGGGAAGATTACACATAGTAGGTGGTCATCCAAAGAAACCAGCCATTTCTTTCTTCACCAGCCAAACCTTACTACTTTCTGCAAGTCTAAAAATACTATCCCAGCACGCAAAGTTCCTTAAGCAAAGAAATTCATCCATACACAGCTCAGCTTCCTGCTAAGATCCACTTCATTTGAAAAAGGCCGTTTCCAAAGAAAGGATTATCCAGTTGCAAGATGATAGATATATACATATATATATATATATATCAAATATCAGCCTCCAAACATCAAGATATACCAGGAATACCCAAACACAGGCAGTACCCTCCAAAGTGAACAGTAGTAGTTATAGAATGGCTGCTGGCTTACAGAGGTTAGAGATGGAGTTCCACAACAAGACTGTTGAAATGTGTCAGTCACCAGTTTCCTGAATCCCAGCAGCTCTAACCATGCCACTTGGAAGCTCATAGACCACCCAGATGCCACACCCTGTACAAGACCGTGGAGACTGACCCAGAAGGTTGTGAGCCTATTTTGAAAAGTTTTGTTTATGTAAAAAACTAAACCCTGGACAAATGGGTCACAGACTTTTAGCTACAGGCCAGTAGCTATTTCTGAGTAACATATTCAACAAGAAAGAAACTATGCAGATGCATTGAAGAAATGCTTTTGTATCAAGGGTTCAACTGACAGAACTGAATAAATAAACCTGTAAATAGGTGCAGGGAACCAGCTAAGACTGGAAGATCTGAGCATTTTACCACTAGTTTTGAAGAATTAAGAAAACCAACCTTATGAACATTGATATCACCCTCTGTCCCATTCTATCAAAAGAATGGAAGAGCATATTGGTGACAATTCATCATATCCCAGTGAAAGTCTGGAAAAACAAATGTTAAAACCAGAATAAGGTGTAGTGACTATCAAAGCAGTAAAACAGAACCATTTTGACAAACTCTGAAATGTTGTCTGTACAGGTATCAAAAATGTAACCAAATCATCTATATGCCTAATACCTTCTACTTTTGGATTATAGTTTTGAAAATGATAAATCACATTCAGTTGTATTTAGGGAAAAAAATGTAACATCAAATGCTAAAACAAATCTTTTATAGCTGCCTGGAACTAGAGATTTGATGCACAAGGGTAACTTGGTGTTCGTTAACTCAGGCATCTGTTCGTGGTTTCACAAAATACGCTCTGGCGGCCTACTGCTTCCGCTTCTTCTAGGAGTACACAATTGAAAACTGAAGAATGGAAATAAAGCTATTCTGCTACTACTCCATCATTTTTAAGATCTTAAGAGGTGAGACTTTCAATGATCACTTCTTCCAAGCTCAAGAATGCTCCATCCCTATGTGCAGGATGTTAAGCGAAGGTGGCAGGTCTGCATGAACGGACAAGACACTCCCAAAAAAACTCAGACAAAGAAACAGAAGAGGTGGAAGCATGGCCAGGCTATTCAGGAGAAATCACGGCACTGTTTGAGCATGCAAGGGTGGGGACAGGAAAGCTAAAGCCCATTTGAGTTGAATCTGGCAAGAGACAAAGTACAAGAAGGACAGCAAGAATGGCTTCTACAGGTGCATCAGGAGCTAAAAGAGAAGAGAAGGCAAGGTGTGAGCCTGATGCTGAATGAGGCCAGGGAACCTGGTGACAAAGGACCCAGAAAAGAAGACTGGTACTGCATGTCTTCTGCAATGATAAGATTTGCCTTCAGGAATCCCAGGCCCCAAGATCTGATGTAAGGAAGACTTATCTTTAGTGAAATAGGATCAGGAATACAAACATTTAAACAAACTTAAAAAGAAAAAATCTCACACTGAAAAGGACCATTGGAGACTGACTTGTTCAACCCCTCTGCTCAGGCAGTGCCACCCAGAGACAGCTGCCCAGGACCCTGTCCAGACAGCTCTAAAGTATCTCAAAGGATGGAGACTCAGTCTCCAAACAGTGCTCAGTCACCTTCACAGTAAAAAAGTATTTCCTGATGCTCAGAGAGAACACCCTCTGTTGCAGTTTGTCCCTATTACTTCTTGTCACTGGGCACCCCTGAAAAAAAACTGGCTCTGCCTTCTTTGCACCCTCCTTTCTGGTATTTGTACACACTTAGAAGATCTTGCTGAGCCTTCTTTTCTCTAGGCTGAACAGTCTCAGCTCTCCCAGCCTTTCTTCATATGAGGAAAGTCCCTCAATTGTCTTAATGGCCCCTCCACTGGTCTCTCTTCAGTAACTCCACCTCTTACACTGGGGAGCTCAGAACTGGACACTGCACTCCAGATATGGCCTCACCAGTGCTGAGTGGAGGGAAGCTGTTGAAGCAACCTTGATGGGAGAGCAATGGATGCTGTTCAGCCCTGCATTGGCAAGGCTTTTAACAACATCTACCATCCCATACTCAGACAAGCTGATGAACTGCCAACTAAAGTTCAGTGGACAGTGAGGTGGACTGAAAACTGGCTGCACTGCTGGATTCAAGAGGTTGTGGTGAATGGCGTGAAGTTCAACCAGAGGCTGGTCACACCAGCATACCCCAGGGATTAGTACTGGGACTAACACTGATTATCATCCTCACTGATGACTTGAGCAGTGGGACAAAGTTGACATACAGTTCCACAAATTATATAATTGCAGACACTGAGACACTGTTCATTTGAATTACCTAGAGGCAAACCTGTAAAAAGAGATCTTTCAGAAGTCCTTGTCAGAAATATTTCAATACAAAAGTTCTTAAATGCAAAATCTCCTTCTCTCAGTTCCTGAAGTTATGATGTGGCTACATCTATAAACTGCCATCAAATAAAGATAACCAAGGACCTCCAACAGTGGCCACAAAAACAACCCCCACAGGACCCGTCAAGGGCAGGAAACAGCCTGCACCTCATGCTTGATTGGCACCAAGCCCCTCCTGCAAAGTAACTCATATTCCCTTAATTTAGCATGAGAATGGGCACACCAGGAAAGACCCAGCATATGGGAAGTTCTGGACCAGCAATACACATTCCATGGAAGTGGAAATCCACACATCACATCCTCCTCCTACTCTGCTGAAACACTACTTGAAAACTTTGGGCACTAGTGCTATAAAGCATTAAAGACAAAGCAAGATTAACTAAGAAATACAGGCAATATTTGCAATGTAAGAGACTTAGTTATACTGAGATGATTCCATCACTATTTATCATACTCTAAAATATATACAAACATATAAAAAGCACAACCTATAAACTGATCTGCATGCAAAAGGCTAGAATCAGATAGCTAACACAAGAGCCCCGGAGATGGACTCCCCTCCTTTCAGTGCAGGTTATCACATTCTTAACAGAAATAATTGAAAAGCAACTAAATAGAACTGATAGACTTTACAGTCTATCTTCAATTACAAAAACAATTTTGGCCTACATTAAAACACTAGTTGAAAACCATGTGTTCAAACACTGCTGTAGGCGCTTCCAGGACAGGTTAGCCAATTCCTTCAGAGATATTTGGAACATACCCAAGAATAAAATAAGCCATGACTAATCTGTCATCCCTCAGTACCCCACAGACTTTAACATCAGGCTCAGAAAATCCTTCTGAAAAGTGAAATGATATGTCTCAAGTTACAAGTTATATTGTATTTTGATTCCTAATAGGATATTAACAGCTACATTCTCAGAAACATGTCTTTTCCTTTATTCCCGCTTTATGTACTACCTACATCTGGCCAACTTCAGAGCCTGTAAACACTGGTATTGGAGATAAAACTGAGCTCAAGCACAGTCATTCACGTCTCTGCATGATTCAGCCCAGGCTACACATACAGGTGGAATCCTCCCTGCAGTGACGGGTCTGCTGCTCTGGCCTGGTCACAGAACCCAGAATTGAAATGAAAGAATACAGCCCTAACTGTTCCTTATTTCAAAGAAAGAAAAAGGATTAACAGACTACCCGAACAGTATGGGAAGTAGTGGACAGGGATAGATGGAGCAACTGGAATAGTCATCTGTTAGAAGAGACGCAAGCAAGAGACAATGTAGGGCAGAGCAGCTAAAAACAGAAAGAGGGAGCAAAGAAGGTTAAAGCAGAAGAAGGGCAAGATCAAAAATGCAAAGCAATGTTAAAATACACTTGGGCATTAACTCACCTCTTAATTGCTACAAACACAAGCCTAGCTCCAAATACACAAGACTAAGGCCAGACAACACTAATGGGGCATTTTTACGGAACAATGAAGAACTCCTGCTGTACTTTTAGTTCTGAGAGGTCCTTTCTCATATTTTACATAATAGTCTAGGTTAAAAACATTATTAGTCATCTAAAGACAAATCTAGGAAGCTGAAGAGTCTCTAACAAGTTATCCAGAAAAGGATGGTCAGAATCAAGTAATTCTCTTTACTATAAAAAGCTGCACCACCACAGGTTTGCCAACATGAGCACAGGCCTAAAGCATCTGGAGAAGGGGAAAGACTGAGCCACTGCTATGTGCACTGCATACATCTACTATGCAAAGAATAAACTTTGCTAATCCCATTTTAGTGTAAGGTTAAGGAAAGAATGACGGTATATAAATACTACTGTGATACTGGGAAGAAGCCAGTCTACAGAATAATATCAAACGAAGCTACTAAAATTAGCTAAATATTTGTTTGATACACTTACAAGAAACACCAACTACAACAAATTTAGCTAATTGTTGGGAATCAAATTCCAAAAGACATTTATTCTTATAATTAGAATCAAAGAAAACATGTCTTGACAATATTCTGATTCCAGATGCTTGAAATAGTACTAATCTACTAAAAAAAGTAAGTACTGTCATTTTGACATTATCTCCCCCTATCCAGTTGAATCTAGCTAGATATTAAGCACAAGACTGCCTCAGGCATTTCTGGTAAGAAATTATTAATTTGAAGATAGCACAAAATGCTGAAGTGCAAAAAAAAGTCCATATCCAAGAGAACAGCTCAAAAAAAAGTATGTATTTCTTAATTCACTTTTATCAGCTTGCTAATTTGGAACTATTACATTATTTACTATAGGTTTGTCCCTATAACCCTTCAACTCCCATTAAAGCTTTCTTAAGCAGATGGAGTGCTTCTTACTATCAACACCTTACTGATCTTCCTAGGGAAGATAGTTTACTAACTATCCACAGGAAACAAGCTCTTAACGCCCTTGCCTCTGTCTTGAATCAGATCCTCAGACAGCTATTTGACCAGAAAAGAAAAATACTTACTCTTTGAAGAAAAGAAGCTGATAAACTCTACCAATTTGCCAACCCACTTTTGTAATTTTATTTCTTTGCTTGAATTTTGCTCCTCCTGAAGACTCCCACAAACTTTTTTTTCCTAATTCCCTCAGAGCAGAATTAATTAAAAACCCTTACGTACTGTCTTTACCTGCACGTTCCTAAATAATGTTCTTAATTTAGAAAATATTAACCTCACTTCATAAAATGTAACTCCTGACTGAGAAAAAAGCAAGCCACCCTGACTTCCTTCAGCCATCAGCAAGGGCAGACTTAACAGAACCACTCAGGCTTCCAAAAGCTTAAGCCACAAGCATCACGAGGTCTCATGCACCAAGCACTATGACAGCCTAGTAGAAAAGATACAGATCCCTTAAGACCTCCAGTACCCTTAAAGTGCCTCTTTTTTTCTCAAAGAGAAACCACTGAAATACTCACTTGCTGAGAACTACACAATTTATCAAATTAACGACATAATCAGCACCACTATGATGAAGCATCACATAGATACAGTAGACATGTCTAAATAGGTTTATTACAATGAAAAAATCATCAAGACGTACACTTTTCCATACAGAGAGGCATAATACGGTTTATTTTTAATTTCTGTACCATACTGAAATAATAATTCTATTTCAAGGCACATCTGACTTCAGCAACAGATCAGGTCATCTCTGGAAACAGTGATATACAGACCACAAATGATTTTGGGGTTTGTAGCAGTTCTTCCCCCAACACCCTAAACCTATTTCTCAGCACACAATGACAATAATGTGTTTTCAACCGTACTGAAATATATACTTCAATCCCTGCTAAACATAACTCAAAACTTTATTAAGGCACAAGCCAGCACACTTGAATCTCTACCATATTAAGTTACTTAATTGAGCAAAAATACCAGAAGCCACCCCCTCCTTTGAGCCCATGATGCCTTTCCCTCCAACAACTTGTACACTGGCTTACTATTTTATACCAGGAACCTGATAGTGGACATACGGAATGCCACAGTTGTTTGCTCACCTACAAAATACTTATGTTTCACTTGACAGTTATGAGCGTACAACAACTGAAAACAGAAAACACTTGTGAGACATTAAGCTAACATTGTAGCAATTTTCAGAGAACAAAGTTGTTACTTGAATAGACAGGTGCTTACATTGTCCCTCTTCGAAGGGACAAAGACAATCCACTTTCAGCTTGATCTCAGGAGCAAGCTTAGGTTCCAAGGACAAGTCCATTCAGAAGAGCAGATACCAAGCTTGGGGCAAGAGCAGCTTTGAACTGTGAGGGACAACTTCCAAAAGGAAGAACTGAGCTTGTCTTGATAGCTGAATGTAGGGTAAAAAACTGTATGCCGAGTTCAAAATTTAGGAATCTGCTAAGAACTGAAGGCAAAACATAGCCTCAGCTCAAGCAACTCTAATCAAGTGTTGCTGGGCAAGGAAGAGGAGGAAGGGTTCATAGGACGAGCAGCTGCTGTACCAATAGGGGAAGGCTGAAACACCGAGGCTGTTTCAGGAGTAACACCCCTGCTGATAAACAGTTTACGATTTATTCTAATTTCAACTCCCCCCTTTTTTTTCCTCCAAAGGTTTAACCCCTTTACTAAAGCAGGCTGCAGACGGGGTGAAAAAGGAAAGAAACCAGAGCACTCTTCTCCAGCCAGAGGAGGGTTCTGAGGAGCCACACACCCGCAGAGACGCCCCTGAGACAGACCCCAAGCGCTGGGGGCAAGGGAGGCTCTACAGGAAGCTCAAGTAGGAGCAAGGAGTATTCAAACCGTGTAACATATTTAAAAAAAAAAAAAAAGGAACTACATCATGGGGAAAGCAGTTTTAAGCCATTTGCTTCACTCTCCTTTCTATCAGCCTCTCGGGGGGGGATGGGGCAAGGGAAAATGCCAGGGCCGCCGCCTCGCTCATTAGAAACCCGCACAGGCCGGGCTGGAACTAACCCGGCCCGCCCACGGCGGACCCAGGGGACGCGCCAGGCCCTCCGGCCGGGCAGCGGGAAAGGCCGGGGCGAGCCGCGACAGAGTCTGCGGCTCCCCGGAGAAGGAGGCCCGGACCGGCCCCGGTTCGGCCCCGCGGGGG
>VZTF01009278.1:412356-540076 GCA_013397755.1 Cnemophilus loriae | reverse complement strand
GGATTGGGAGGGAGGCGGGCGGGCGCCGCTTCTCATTGGCCGGGGGCTCCGTCCTCGCGTGCTACGCCTTTGCGACGTGGTGACGCAGCGCGCGGCCTAGCCTGGCTCCCAAGATGGCGGCGCGCAGGGCGCGGAGGCCGCGCTGTCGCTGAGAGGCCCCGCGCTTCGGTGCGGCTCCCGCTCCCCGCGAGCCCTGTGAGTGCGCGGGGCCCGCCCGGGCCGCTCGCCGGCGACAGTCGCCGTCGGGGGAAGAGGAGGGTGGGAGCGGGGAGGCTGGGTTGGGGAGCGAGCGCCTCCCCGGGCACCGGCAGCCCCGTCTGCGGCGGGCGGGCGGGCGGGTTTGAGAGGAGTTGAGCATCCCCCGTTGGGTTGGGGCTGCAGGGGCGGAGCCGCGGTCGCGGTCGGCGTGTTCGTCTCAGGTAAGGTGTAGAAAGGCCGCGATCGAGCTCTGGAACTCTCCTCCGGATTAATGGGGTGCGTAAAAAGGCAGGGAAAACTTTCGTTGTTATTTCCGGGCATTGCGGTCTGGATTGGAGATGGTTCATTTAGAATGTTTGCGGGTGATGATTTTTGTTCCTGGTTCTGTATTCGGAAATCCTTTCGCTCCTTTATAGAAGCAGATCTCGTCGCTTCAGACGCTTTTAGTGTTAATTGGTTTTTAAGCTATTTGGAAGTTAGGAAGCAAAATATCGTGTAAGGAAGAAGAATCATAACAGCTATAAAAAATAGCAGCTTTCTAGCAAATATGATGGGAGTATGTGGTCGTGGCCTGGCGCGCTTTTGTTGATTCTGGAAGTAGTTTTTAGTAGCCATTTACTTTTTTTTGTGGCAGAGTTTAGATCTGTCTGTGCCCGATACCACGAGTTGTGAAGGTGATTCCAAAACCACCGTGAGGCAAAGACAGTTTCCTTTATTCTGAAAAAGAGAAACTTTTGAGAAGAGAAAGGTGAGCGAGGTGCTGATTGTAGGCATCGTTTTCTGGCCGTTCGCGTGATCTTCCTTCCGTTTTCGGAAGGGAAACGTCTCGAAAAGTAATAGCTGATTTTAAGAGTTTTAAGTTTGGGTCTTCCTGTGACTGTCGTGCTTAGAGCGAATATATTGCATCATACGTGGATCACTGTTTGTTATGCAAACCTTTGCAGGTGACTGCAGTAATCTGTGCATAGTATCTGACGTTAGTTGAATTAGGGTAAGAGTAGTTTTGTGCCTGAAAGAAACAAAGGCAGCGAGTCTTCATTCTTTAAGCTGAGGCATGGCTGAACATCTGTCATAATTCAAACAGCAGAAAGGTGCCTGCAGAGCTTTGAGATCTGCACCTATGTACACAAAGTGCTGGTAAACACAGGCAAGGAGGAGACTCTTGGAGTGTATTCAGTTGCCTTGTTTTGGGGATGATTTTAGATGCTGCCTTACTCTACAAGCTCTCATCGGTTGTCTTAATCTCGGTATGTGAAAGAACACTGCTACATTTTTTTCTTTAAGTAATACAAGTACAGATCACTTTACAAAGCTTCTGCCAAGTGGTTGCTGCTCAGGAGTATCCGTGAGAGCAGGCAGGTATTTAAGTGGCCGTTCAGGCTCACCTCACCAATGGCTTTCCTGGTTACCAATAGTCAGCTAATCCCCCTAACTTTTCAAATCTTTCTGCAGCCATGACTTAATTGTTTTCTCCTATTTTTATGGACAAAGTAGGTGGAAGCTGTTCTACTAAGAAATAGCAGATGTTGCTGGAGATGTATTCTTGAAGTTTCCTCATTATAACCTATGGCTTTTTCTTTGATTGTATTTGCAGTATATGGGGAGGATAAAGGCAAAGTTTTTTATTGCTTGTCTTTGAGCATAGGAGAAAATTCTTTCCAACAGGCAAGGCTAAACACTATTCCTCTTTACTCCTCTTTGAGCAGGAACTGGAGGGGGCAGTTCTCTCTGTTTTTAAAGGATTCCTTTTTTCTTCAAGGTCCTGAAGTGACTCTCTGAAGACTTCGTTTTTGAAAATTTAAAAAGCAAGGACAATTCTGTTTTAATAAATGAAGGAGAATAAAGAAAATTCCAGCCCTTCTGTAAACTTGGCAAACCTGGACCATACAAAGCCATGCTGGTACTGGGATAAGAAAGATTTGGCACATACACCATCACAGCTTGAAGGGCTTGATCCAGCTACGGAGGCACGATACCGCAGGGAAGGGGCCAGATTCATATTCGATGTGGGAACACGTTTAGGGCTGTATCCTTTAAACTCATATTGGTATGAAATGTCTTTATGAATAGTGAGTTTTCAGAATAAAATGTACAAGAAATGTCACGTGCTCAGCTGTTCAAGTGTTTCTTAATCGTTAATCAAAAATATATTTGTGTTTACATGCCTTTTGATGTAAGGTGTTCCTACACAATTTTTATCAGTTCATTGTATAAACAAGGTTCCAGTTTGGCAATAGGGAAGTAAGATGTTACAAACTTTCCAATTAAGAGTAACTTCTGTGAGTTATGAAACTCAGTGTTTCACTTTATGAATCTACATGACTTCTCAAATTTTGAATTTTCCCCTCAGTTTTCCAGACTGTGCCTTTGAGGCTTCCGTCCTCAGCCTCCCCACTCTTGATCTTTGGTAGTTGTTTTTTTGTTTCATCGATTTGGGATTTAGAACCTTGAATATGTTAATAAGTTCTCCCGACTGTCCCGCTCTCTCATAGACAGCCACTGAAATTTTCTGCTTCCTGTATTTCTATGCTTCCTTCAATCTCCTTAGTTTTTTTTTTTTTAATAAGGCATGGTGAACACAAATTTTTAGCTTTTCCTAAAGTGAAGAATAAGGGAGCATGTTCAGATTGTGTTTGCATTTGTAGGTGTGAATAGTAACTTTCCTCCACACCAGCACTTGAATGTGAAATGCAAATTGTTCTGTTCCTTCGTGTACCTGCTGCTGGTTTTGACCTTCTCTGAAGCAGGTATGGTGCAACACAGGGATGACCTTAGGTGCATCCTCCTGTAAATACGATCAGGACTCTGCACACTTACAATAAAGGCTTTAGGTATCAGCTGCATCTGGGCCTGATCATTGTATTTACACAGCTTTAAGGGCTTTTGTGGCTTTTATTTTTTTTTTCCTAAAGCTCGTGTTTTACTTGCAGTATTTTCTAACTGATCACTGAACAGCCGATTACTTGAGGTACTTGATAAAGCAGAATCTATTGTGCATGTTTGGTTTTAAATTTGTTTTATGTGCTGTTTGAAAGTCCTTAATCTGCACCACAGACATTATGACACTCTAGCAACCGGAATAATTTATTTCCATCGGTTTTATATGTTTCATTCCTTCAAACAGTTCCCAAGATATGTAAGTATTTAGAATATTGATGACTTAATGTTTGTGCTAGGCATGGACTATTTGAAATGGTGATTAGTCATTTGGGTACTACTGCTGTTCACCACAGAAAGATGGAAAATTAGCATTTTGCCTTTTAATTATTACAGCTTCAAATTCATTGTTCTTGCATGTTTACGCATTTCTGCTTATGCTTGGAAATGTATTGACACTGTAGTTATGTCTTGCTGATACTGTTCTTTAGAAGGACTGGCAGCTGTAGTGCTGGCACTTCTGTATTAGCTATAAGAAAAATAGAAGCGTAATACAGCCCTAACACTGCTTGACAGACAACATTGAACCAGGTCAAATTGTGCTTTCGGTTTCTGAGCTTGAAACGAAGTTGTATAGAATGGACAGTTCTCCAAATTCTGTATTTTTCCTCTGAGAAAATAAAAGTTTAACACTATATTAAAATTAGAAATTATTACGTTCATTAAGTCTTTCCTGGGAGACTTCTACAGAACTGTTAATGGAAACTGACACTGCTTTTATGATGCTACACTGTATTGCGTATCTACATGCAGACCACTTTTTGAAAGCACTTGCCTTTTTTTAGGTGACAGGAGCCTGCTGCCTCTTCCTAGCAGGAAAGGTTGAAGAAACACCCAAGAAATGTAAAGACATAATTAAAACAGCTCGTAGCTTGCTAAATGATGTACAGTTTGGGCAATTTGGAGATGACCCAAAGGTAAAAATACTGATGTTGAAATTGATTTCATCCTGTTGTACTTAGTAAAGTGTCACACATTCAATAGAGTATTGACTGATTTTCAGTTGTTCTAAATTAAATTAGGTGTTTGGTATGCATTTATGGCTCTTCTGGATAATGTGATTGGTAGCTATGAAAGTAATTCTTCCTAATACGAGTAGCTTAGGGAGTTTACTGGAATAATTGTTTTAATAACAAGTTTGCATTTTATTTCATGTAAATTCTGATATTATTTTACAAACTAAAGTAAATTAGAGTCATTTCAGCCAGAGCAAGTAGTGTTAGCAAGACATAAATTATCTGAACAGGATTTTAGGAAGTAATTAATAGTAAACCTTAAATAAGAGAACTAGATCTTGAAAGTATTGAGAAGTTTCTTGTTTATGGTATTGACTTAGCAAAACTATGCTTCTCTTAAAATTTGCTAATTTTAAATAGCAGGAGGACCTGAAACTTTTGAGTGAAATGTGTTAGAGCTTATATTTTTGTTGTGATTTTTTATATCTGGCAATTTCATGCTGTGTCTGGTTCAATTCATTCCTCTGTGGAGGAAAAGGGATTTTAAACACCGCATCCCCTGTCCTCACTCAAATAAATGTGAAGGAAAGGTATCTGAGTTTAAAATAATGCTAAAAGTTGGAAAGATTTCTGTTCTCCTTGGAGACAAACATGGCTGCCTGGAGGTGCTGTGTAGTCTCTATGTAGGTGCCATGCTCTGTGCTAGCATAAAATATTTTTGAGTGAAAGAAGGAATAATACTGTGGTTCCCTTGTAACTCTCTGTAGGAAGAAGTGATGGTACTTGAAAGAATCTTACTACAAACAATAAAGTTTGATTTGCAAGTGGAACATCCATACCAGTTTCTTCTCAAGTATGCCAAACAACTCAAAGGTAAAATATTGCAGGGTGAGCAAGTAATGCCTGTTATTGATTTCTAGAACTTAATATATTAACAGTGCAAGAATATTCTAATTCCAACTGTTTGTTCCTCCTAATTTTATGTTCTAATTTTTTTCTGATTGTTTCTCAGGAGACAAAAATAAAATTCAAAAACTGGTTCAAATGGCATGGACTTTTGTCAATGACAGGTAAGATACTCCTAGGAAACATTTTGAAAGTGAAATAGTTACTGTTGCTTACTTTGTTCTGGTGTTGGATATTTCTTTGGCAAATTTTTGATATTTGTTTTCTGCTTGTTACATGTTTTCTTGGTCACGTTCCTCAGTTTTCCTTTCCATCTTACCATGATCATTCCATTTAGCACTGAATCTGGAATGAGTATGAAGTAGACCAGTACGACTTCTGCAATACTGTGGTACTGATTTAGTGCTGCATTAAAAAGAAAGTTACTGGGCCAAACCAAATTCTAGATCTCCAGGATACAAACTGGCCTCTTGCCAAATCTGTGATACATGGTACATTCTGAAAAAAGAAGCCACTTCTCAATTCCATCATGTTCATCAATGTATTTTTAATGTGATATTTTGGTAATAGTGAAGTTGCCATTAAATTCACTGAGGAATACAGTTTTTAGCACTGGGTTTACAATTTCTTGAATAATGAACTTGTAAGAATCACATCAATTAACGGGGGTGCATGTAGAAGCATTTCTCATGTGGTATTGAAAAAACAAAACAACTCGACACGCTTTAGTCTTGTTCAGGAGGATTCTACAGAGCTGGGCAAGTTAATTCATTAAGGACTTAAATATTACTTTTTATTTCCATACCAAACCCTTAAGAAAATGTGTGAGTGGCCTGACTGTCCAGAAATTGTGAATACATAGCTTTCAGTCATGTCTACAGCAGTAGAACATCATAAAAAAAGAGGTGCATTTTTAATCACATGCCTGATTTGAATTAGCCCTGTGTGGGTTCAGATTCTGTAGATACCACCTAAACTCTCCATATTAATTTGACCAAAATTAATGTGAATCTCAAGAGATGTTAACTTCAGCTGCTGTCAGCCTTGCAGGTGATGATCTTACAGGTAGAGCAAAATTATGGCATGAGTGTCACTGTTAAGTTTGTCAAGCAACTGCAATTTATCCATCAAGGTTTGGACACTATTGTACTTTGAATGAGATAGTGTTTAATATTTAAAAAAACCTAACAATTAAGATGCACTTCAGGGAAACACTTGTGTGAAGTTGGAGGGTTGTTTCAAATCATGCATAATAATTATCTCTGTTCTGAAGAGGCTGTATTGTGCTTACTTAATAAGCACCATATTAGAAGCTTACTTTGTTTTTAGGATCCTGGGAAAATAATTCTGTGCTTTGCGCTACAGGCCTTTAGAATAGGAGGTTCTGTTCTTATACAGCCACAGTGAATTCATGGAAATTCAGCCAGCTGGCTGGATCTAAAATTCTGTAAAGAGATTATTGTTACAGAATCTATGGAGAAAAGAGAGGAAAAATATTTAATAATTTAAAATTGATATCAAAAAATAGTAACTGATTTTGACAGAAACTTAGTTAATATCAGTAATACCAATAACATGAATTATTTAGCATTAGCTTTAACAAAGGCTATTCCAGAGATAACCTTTTATATTTTGATCTAAAACTTGTGTTGCGCTTGACAAGTTGCCTTACAAGTTCATGTTGGCTATTCTGTGGGGTTTTGGGGTTTTTTTTAGTATTTATTTACATTTTATTGACAAACATTTGGAAGCTCTAAAATCTAATTTGGGACCTTATTTCATGACACTGGTAGTCCAGAAATAGTTTAGTTCTGTAAATTCTTTTGTTTAACAAGGCTCTTAGTTAAAATTGCCTGAGAAGTTAGAAGTGTGGTGGGATTTTATACTCTGTTAATTATAGCTGCTGTTCATTAAAGTGCACTTGGAGAATCAGGTAATCTCCAGAGTTGTGTTTTGTTCTGGTTTATTTCCTGTTGCAGTCTCTGCACTACACTGTCTCTGCAGTGGGAGCCTGAGATCATAGCTGTTGCAGTTATGTACTTAGCAGGCCGTTTGTGTAAGTTTGAAATACAGGAATGGACATCAAAACCAATGTACAGACGATGGTGGGAGCAGTTTGTCCAAGATGTTCCAGTTGATGTTTTGGAAGGTATGAAAACCGTTTACCACGACATTTCTTTTAACTGTGTGGCCTAGGTCATAAGTAAATGCAAATAGCTTTTTATCTAGGTTTTAGTCAAAATAATCTTGTGTTGAGTATGTAACTCAGGTCGTAGGTGCTATGCCTTAATCAGGTTTTAAATTGAACTGGCTTAGCTTAGAAGCATATTTAATCATCATGATTAGTCTTTTGTTCAGTGTTTGCTTTACAATTTGCTTAGTTTATAACACATCTAATTAACCTGAATTGTCATGGTGTGTTTTCAATGTCTGTAATGATTACCTACTCCCCATTTTAAATAAGTGGTTCTACAAACACTGGAACTAATGGAGCCAGATTTCCAGTGGTTTTGCCATTGGTAATTGATCTCTTTGACCAAATTATGCTAGGATAGAGGGTGTTTTGTGATGTACCGTGAATGATGAACATATTACGGAGGACCTTTAGCTCCTAACGTGTTGGAAGAAGAATTTAGTACTAGTCCTTTACTTAGTTTCCTAAAACTTTTTTGACTGGCCTAACTAGACATGTATGTTTTAATGTACAATCTTCTTCCACTTGCTTTCTTGTTGTATATCTGTCCTGTGAGCATGGTTACCTGGCTCTCCAGGCACACAGTAGTGACATACAGTGTATTATTACCAAGACACTGTGTTCTTCTTCTGAAAGGTGTACATATTGCTCAGAATCTGTGATTCCGTGATTCTGTGGATGGGCAGAAGAAACTCAGAAATACAAGTATAAGTTGAAAATTAGTCTGTTTTTAAAAAATTATTTTATTCATTATAATGGTGAGTAATATTTGCAATTCATTTTTTCAAAGTTGATGTCCAGTAAAAATCATAGTTGATGATTGTGTTAAATATACACTTGTATATTGTAAGGTTATAATACTTTGGGTTTTTCTTTCTTTATTATTAAGATATCTGTCATCAGATCCTGGATCTATACTCACAGGGAAAACAGCAAATGCCTCATCATACTCCTCATCAGTTGCAGCAGCCACCATCTCTTCAGTCTACACCTCAGGCACCTACGGTACAACAGTCACAGCAATCCCAGAGTTCAGAGCAATCCCAGACGCAGCAGCAAAAAGAGTCGCAGCAGTCAGCACAGCAACAGCAGCAGCAGCAGCAAACACAAGCACAGCAATCTAAAAAGCCCTCTCCCCAGTCAAGTCCTCCTAGACAGATTAAAAGACCAGCAGTAAGTGGAACTTTAACTTGCAATTTGTTTTCAGGCTGATCAGATGTCCATTTGATTTAAAGGCCACGATGTGCAGCATTCTTGCTTGAAGAACGAGCCTTGTAATTAATTTTATGTGGTAGATTTTCCTTGGTTATGTGGCAACTTTGTTAATGCAGAACAGCCTTTACAGTTCTGGCAAATGACATTCTTATTCCACTTGAGCCAAAAGCCATGGAGAGGCTCTTAAGTCAACACAAGCTGTTGAGGTTCTCAGTGTTTGTGGTTCTGTGCTATCAAACTTCATGGTTTTCTTTGTTGAGCAGGTTTCATTTAGGGAGGGTTTCTTGTGCCACACCTGAATGTAGAGATGTGCACAATGCTGATGAAGACATTATTTGAGTCTTTGATTACTAATATTAAGAGAATAGTGACTTCTGAAGTTATGTCAAAATTCTTGAAAAAAAGTCTTTCAAAATAATCCTTTTAACAGTAGCAGCCTCTAAATTCATCATACTTTATAACCTCACTTGGTCCATAATATCACATCATAATTGAAAATCAGAAGGTACATTAGCAGTTGGATAGTGTCACAAGTACTTTCAGCACTTTTCTATAGCCATCAAATCCAAATGAAGCTTTCAGATTTTAATCTATACTTTTGTTATTTTTTTTTCACTTTTAAGTTAAAAAAAAAAATGTAAAGTGTTACCCATGTTTTCTTCCACGTGTACTTAGCAAGAGAAGTGTTTTCAGAAGTACAGTCTTTGGAACAAGTCCATTTAGGATGTAAATTTTGTTCTAACTTTTGCTCCAACTTGTAATTAATGCATGCCCAAACTAGAGAACAGACATCAATTAAAAAAAAAAAACCAAGAACAACAACAAAAAAAACCAAACTAAACAAAAACAAACCAAAAAACCAAGAGTAAGCAGCAAATATTGGAATGAAATGGAATTGGAAGAGTGCAGCATCTGCCTGATGGCAACCTCCCAAAAAAGACAAAAATATAACTGTAAAACCTTAGTCTTGTAAGTGCAAGCTAGAGCCTACTAGAAGAAAAGACCTGCACTGAAATTTTTAGTTGTTGCACTGAACTTCAGCATTGTTCAGGATAGAAGGGTGATAATATTGTTAATTAGCTTGAAAAGTGTGAGAGTTCTTTGTAGGTATTATGTATTTCTTCTCATACTTTTTATGCCATCAGCACAAATTCTGCTTGAGTTGTCAGACCTGTAGAATCTCTTCTTATTTTTCTTCAACAAAAATGCCTGGGACAGTTTGGCACATTAGAAACTGTTAATAACAATTTTGATTTTCCCTATGTGCACAATCTAAGTTGTTAGGAATGCTTGTTCATTCCTGTGAGGGATCTACCGTTACAGTACTGCTGATTTTACCCCATTCCATATGTTAATGAAGTACCTCGTGGAAAAAAGTGATGCTTTTGCATGAACAGTATCTGTTGTTCTTGAACAGTCGCCTCTTGTCAAGACATCAGTGAAACTTACCTTTGCCTGAAATTAGTTTGAGGTCCATCACCTAATAATCAAGGAAATAAATAGTACAGATACACTGTAGGCAGCCACAACAAATAAAAAGCAAAGGGTGACTCAAAGGAGTTTTGTAGGAATACAGCACAAGCAGCATAAATTTGAGAAAAGTAAATGTGATGATCTGAAATTGTTCTTTATCCAGAGAGCAGTTTGGGAGAACAAGATGTGTGGTGTTTGAAAGGTTTACTTGCTGCTTCAAAAATGTTCTTGAGTTAGATGTAGCATAAACCTTACTTAAAATCTTTGCCTGCTTCTATAAATAGGGCTTTGCATGACTTCTCCTTTGGTTTGTGCAGAACAGAAATACACTTTGTTCCTGGAGGCCAGATTTTCAATTTACATGAACTCTTACAACTCCATTACCTTCTACTGAGCCAAGATACTTTCAAGCAGCTGAGGCATTGGCCCATGACTTACAGACCCATACCAGATGTCTAACGCATCTGCACATCCTCTACATCTCTAGTGGTGAAGAGCGCTCGAATTTTCAGTTGATTTCACTAAAAATATACTGGTGAATCATTAGATGTAAATAGTATTTTCAGCTGGATTAAACTAGAAATTTTTAGGGGGAACAATTTTATTGCTCATAGAAACAGCAGTAAAGGAACAGTTCCATTGTATAGATTCAGCTGAAGGTATTAAATACCCATCAGCATGCCAGTAGATCATTTGATTATTTATTATTATATATTATGATCCTCTGAGTGTTCTGGCTGGGGCAATACAAACTACAGTGCAGTAGAATGAGCGAGTAAATGCTCATCTCTATTTTAGCAGCTGCCATTACTAGAGAATTGTTGCTGCTTGATTCTTTCTTTTTCTTTAGCGTAAATGCAGTTTAAATTGATGTTTGTTTTTTCTGTCACAAGTTATTTTGCTCCAGTTTCTTATTCTATTGTAATGGTGTACCTTGATGTTGTTTTTTGAACATTACTCCATATTAACAAACGCACAATAATTGAATTACTTGTCACCTGAAGTGATCAACTGACTTCATAAAATGAGTGATTTTTGGAAAAGATCCAGCAAGTTGTGATTTGCTTCTATTTGAAAGTGCAGGGAGAGCTGATGCAGTTTTACAGGCATGGAATTTAGTGCTAGAAAATCAAGAAAAAAACATCCAAGTAAAATGGAGGCAGCAGATGAGTCCATGAGAGTCACTAAGAAAAAAGTATGTGTGTTTGAAATGGGAAGATAAAGATTGTCCTTAAAAAGCAGGAAAGCAGCTGGAAGGTGTCTGGAAAATTGAAGTTACTATCAAAGGAATATAAGAATGAGGTTGCCTCAAGCAGGCAAAAATTAGACAGCAAAAGTTTTGAGAATACCCATCAGAATTAAGGAGAAGTTATTGTTCAAGCCGGATTGAAGTGTGTGTCCATTCTTGCTATGGAAAGTGAAGGAAACAGAGGAACAGTTTATGAAGGTAAAGCTACTAGAGATAAACAGTCTCTTAAAAAACCGTTTTCATTGAAAAGACAGAGAAGCTATGTAATGTACCCCTCTGACCTTCTTCATTCGTTTTAAATATAGTTTGACTTAAAATTTCAGTTAAGTTCTCTGCTTTTCTCAGAAACCATCAAGTAGTCATCTCACTGGGACCGTGTGATCTGGGAAGATTTTTCTTCTTCCCATATGTGTGTTTGTTTAAAAAAACTACAACAAAACAACAACCAATGAAACAAGAAAAAACCCAGCCAAAAACTTGTGATTGGAAGGATGATGTGAGGGTTTGTGGGTTTTGTTCAGTGTGCATACATTTTTTTCGTGGCATAACATTTGAATTTTATATAATGCTTTCCATCTGAAGGCTTCTGAAATGTTTTACGCTGTGCAACACTTTCACTGCCCTCCTGTCCTGGTAAATAAAGCATAAGAGCCTGAAGTGATTTTGGCAAAGGTTGAGTGACAGGTCAAAGCAGAATCAGGAACAGAGGCCAAGCCTCTTGTTTCCAGCTCAGTGAGCAGTGAACCGGACCATGACGTATGTGCAGTGGATGATAAATACATTAAATCAGATGTAATACTCAACAGTGGGAACAGCAGGAAATGCTGCATATAAAATACCTGCTATTTTTTCAGTCTTTTCATTCTGCCAGTTAAGCTGGGCTTTCCCAGTGTGATTTGACTTTGTTCAGTGTTTGTCTTGCATTTGATGTAAGAGACTACAGAAAAGCATTTAGGTTGGAAAAGAGCTTTAAGATCATCAACTCCAACCATTAATGCAGCACTGTCAAGTCCACCACTAAACCATGTCCCCAAGTGCCACATCTGCACATCTTTTGAATACCTATAGGGGTGGTGATTGAACCACTTCTGTGGGCAGCCTGTTCCAGTGCCTGACCACCCTTTCCGTGAAGAAATTTTACCTCATATCCAATCTAAACCTCCCTTGGCACAACTTGAGGCCATTTCTTCTTGTCCTATCACTTGTTACCTGGGAGAAGAGACTGACTGCAATGGTCTTACTTTTATCTTTTTTTTCTTTTTTTCAAACAGGCTGTATCTCCAAAAGAAGAAACAAAGGCAGCAGGTAAATATTAATATTCTATTCACATTGCTTCCATTTTACTGCTTAAACCTGAATAAGTAATTTGCTGACATGCACTTAGTTTGTTTGCTTACAGGCTTGGCAGTTCTAACTATTTTGATCTTGATGACACACCTTAAATATATACTGTAACTGTTTTTAAAATGTTCCTAACTGCAAAACTTGGGAAAAAAATTGAGTATAACTGTGCCAAGAGAGTCCCTTAATAGAGGCTATTCAGTAGAAGTCTTGCTAAACTAGTCAATTCTCAATGTATAACTCCATGCATCATTTGGGAGTAGTTCCTCAGCAAGCTGTGAGGCCTTGAAGTGATTGAAGGTACCATGTCATTAAATAGCTGCACTGACAGTAAGTGTGTTGGTAATCAGCAATGTTTGTAATTGGTTGTTGGCATGGCTGCCACTAAAAGGCATTTTGTGTCAATAGATAGTGTAGCTTAAGAAATGCGGACTCACTGCAGTGATTGTATCTGGTTCTTTTGTTCATTTGGGGGTTTGTCTTCATTTTGCTGGTTTAGAACAAAGTAGTTCAGGATAGCTAGGATGTACTTCCTAAGGAAGTCTGGCACTTATTCCCCTGTAGCTCTGCAGATAAGATTCCAGAGAGCTGTCTCTTCTCCCTCCTCTCTCCTGTCCAATTGCTATTTTGTTTCATTTCTGACACATATTTCTAGCAGAGCATAGGTCAACTTCTTCTGAGAGCTGTTTCAACTATTTACAAGTTAATGTTTTGGGCTAGAAAACATATACTTGCTCATCTTCACCTACATACTGTTACTGGGACAGTTTGTCTCTAGGTACAAAATCACTTGAACTTGTAGGCATACGTTCTTTTGGAAGACTTGTATGTGATACTTGATGGCACTTTATTTATACAACAGTGTTGATTTTAGTTTTCTGTATTATACATACCTAGTGAATAGGATTTCCACTGTACTTTTGCATAGTGTAATATGATGTGATAATCATTAGCATGAGACCAGAATTGGCATTTGGAAAATATTGCAGAGCAATAACCAGTCAAAAACTGACAAATGTTTTTTAGAACCACCACCACCATCTAAAATTCCTAAAATTGAAACTTCACATCCACCGATACCTCCTGCACATCCACCTCCAGGTAAGCTTTTATTTTCATAAACACATTTATTCTTGTCGTTAGCTTCCTTGCTTTTCATTCAGGTGGTGGTAGGTAATGGTATGGGGGCAGGGGTTTGTTGCCTTGGTTAATCAGCTGGGCAAGTAAAAATACAAGGCTGATAAGCTCTAGAGGGAATTTCATCATAGTAGAACAGGCTTTTCCAGACAGAAGTAAAAAACCTATGATGGAAACAAGACTAGGTGTGTAAAGGCAAAACAAAGCTGCAACTGTTAAAGACCTAGAAGACTAAAACTAATGGTTAATAGCAGGCTAAAAGAGACTTCTTGGTCTCAGAAGGATGGTAGATGCCATATTAGATTAATAGAGCAGCTTTCAGCTGTCCTATAGAAGTTTTCCGTGTTATATCTGTAGTACAGGAATTCTGCAGGTGTGCAACTTCCAAACAATAAGGGGGATACTTTCTTTGCTGTACCTCAAAAGAGGACTTTTTTCTGCGAGAGGACAGTAATACTGCACACATGCTGTATGTTTGCAAAATAAACTATACCGTTGTAAAAATGTGCTTCCAGTGCCTTGATGCATTAGCTGTCCTTCCAGTGACCCTTAAATATGGCATAAATATTTCACAGACCATGGTCCATAATGTAACTGTAAGATGACAGCTTCAAACAGAGAACTAGAAGAGAGAAAAGCAGTGCCCTGAAATATAGTAGCACAATTTTTCTCATTTGTTAAAATCTAATTAAGAATGAAGTTTTTCTAAATACCATGCTCATTATTCCTTCTTGTTAAATCTTGAATGCACATCTTGCATCCAGAATGGTTCTGAAAATGAGCAAATGAGGAAATTATTGCCTGCTACAATTTAGAAGCTAGAAGTCACTGAAATCATGGGTACCACAGCCAGCATACCCACCTTGTGTAGTTTAATTATGTGGCTTTCCTAGGGGGCAATTTTGCTGTTAAAAATCCTACTTCTGCAGGTAATGGATTTATTTCCCTTGTTACCTGAAATTTTCCTCTTTGTTTGTACAAGGATGTAATCGTATAAGCACTGAAACATTATCAAAATAAAGGGCAGCTCTGTGGAAAAATCAAGTGAAAACCAAAAATGCATATTGACCAAGTGAACTAGGAGGAGGATTTATCTCAAGTTCTGTTTAACAGTGACAGTGTAGTATGCCACTAGAAATGACTGCCCTGTATGTGCTTCTAAATAGCTTTCCTTACTGAACAATGTTTTAGATGCTCATATATACAAGCAAGATGAATGTCAAGATGTCCCAAACTCTTTTTTTGTTGGTCGTTTTAATAATCTCTGTGACCAAACAGAGAGGTTGCTATTAGTTTAGTCATCCTAGTGGTATTACTTACTTTATAATCTCTGCATTAAGAGGGAGGAAAAAAGATTCTTATTTAAAAGAGAAGACAGCTTACAGCAGGTTCTTTCCAGAAGTGGCTAAGTATAATTCTGTAAAATGCTGACCTTTTTATGAACTTCTCCAGAGTGTCAAGTACTGAGTTCACTGAAGTTAATCAGTGGGAAAAAGCTGATCAGATTTCATGTCCTTCTTACTTACCCTCTGGTTTTCTTTTTTTCTTTCTTTGGTAAACAGGTTTAGAACTGAGTGTTAAAGACTTGAGACTTTGGCCTGTGTTCTCAAATAATATTTCCCAATATGGGAGGCAGGTGAAGTGCAGAGGGTAATCCCAGGCCACCTCCTGGACTACCAAAGAGGTAGAAAGGAGGCCTGGACTAAAGAAGATGGAAGCACTGAACTAAAGATTTTTGGTATCGTGAATCCCATGACTTCTTAAATCCACTAGTCATGATTCCCTCTATCCAGTCTGTTAATTCTGCTGATTGTACAACAGTATTTAAATTATTAAAAAACAGTAATAAGAAAGGTGAATTTAACTTTTAGAATGGGAAAAGCTGACCTCGAAGCTTTGATAGGCAGCTTAGTTGGTTTTTAGTGACCTGAGAAGTTCTGACTGGATACCATATGGCATTCAGAGACTTAGAGAGAATTGAGTTCTCTTTTGCTAATTTAACTGGAAGAAAAATATGAAGTATTCAGAAGCTGTTCTTGCCACTATCCTTCAAAAAAATAAATTAAAGTTTCTTTTCCAGAGCGCAAGCCTCCTTTGACAACGGCAGTTTCAATGGGGGAACCAGAGCAATCTACTACTGTGGACTCAGTAGATATGCCAAAGGTCCAGATTCCTCCCCCTGCTCATCCTGCCCCAGTACATCAACCTCCACCTCTGCCACATCGTCCCCCGCCCCCACCCCCCACCAGTTATATTACAGGGATGTCTACTACAAATTCTTACATGTCAGGGGAGGGTTATCAAAGTCTCCAGTCAATGATGAAAACAGAAGGACCAACATATGGAGCTTTACCACCGGCCTATGGACCACCAGCTCATCTACCATATCATCCTCATGTCTACCCTCCCAACCCTCCACCACCAGTTCCACCTCCACCCCCTGCTTCTTTCCCCCCACCCAATATTCCACCTCCTACTCCTGGATATCCTCCTCCGCCTACATACAACCCTAATTTCCCACCTCCAAGACTGCCTCCAACGCATGCAGTACCACCTCATCCACCTCCAGGGCTGGGAATGCCACCAGCTAGTTACCCCCCTCCTACTGTTCCCCCAGGTGGACAGCCACCTGTACCACCTCCAATTCCACCACCTGGTATGCCACCTGTAGCAGGACTTGGACGTGCTACATGGATGAGATAGCATGAGGTAATTTGCACGATGTACCTTTATGTTGATTAGGCAGGAGTAGATAGCCAAAACCTACATTGTAAAGATGAAGAGGAGGGTAATCTGTATAATTTAGATGAAGAAATGAGATTAAATGAAAATTTAGCTGATCTGTTTGCAGTATGGTTTATGGTGAGTTATATAGGCTTCTAGATTTTAATCAGCTTTGCAGTATCTATTCTAACTTTATACACTTGACTTAAGTTTAAATTGTCTTGACTTATTCCAGCACTGGATTACTTTGTACTAGCAAAACCAGCCATATTGGCTCAATTATATCAGTAAGAAGAAAATTTCCTTCTAGAAATCAGTGCCTATTTTTAAGTATCAAAATAGCCAGATACTATGATATTTGATCTATAATAAGAAATTTCATTTTTAATAGTAAGTAAAACAACATGATGTCAAGCATAAAAGCTGCTTTATTTAAGAGAGATTCTGAATGCTAGCTGACTGGAATAATTTTGAGGTGTTTGCCTTGCTGATAGTTTTGGTTTGGAATGTACTGGTATCTTAAAATATTGTATGTTTACACCTATTTGCAAATTCCTGTACATAATATATATATTTTCTAAGTGTGAAAGTCTGAATGTAACAGCCTACTGTGATGTACATCATAGTTATAAATGGGACTACTTTGTTCACTCTACCCAAATAAAATTGGTTCTGAATTTAGTGGATTTCCAGGTTTTTCATATTAGTTCAGAGTTCATAACTACAGTTACTCCAAGATACTTACTCCAAGATATTTCAGCAGTGGTCTCCCAAATCTTACTCATCGGTTTATTTAAAAAGAATGTATTTTATTTTATTCAGCTAGAAGTATACACTATCACAATCAATCTCTTACTTCATTTTTACTAAAATATTTCAAATGAATGTTTTACACACATTATCAAAAAAAACTGTACTATTACTTTCCTTCCCCAAAAAAGCCAGAGTGGTTCAATAATAGGTAAAAACGCGTGCTAAGGTCTAAAGAATTTTGCTATATACACAACAGCAGGTGCTAACTTTTCCAGTTCTTTGTAAATCATATACAGAAAATATAGCAGGGCTGTAAGATCACAGGTTTAACAGAAATCAAACTTTAAACTGATTTCTAAAGCAGCACAAATAGACTTTCCCCACATTATGAAAAATATACAATTTTATCACTTTACAGTCATGCACTTTGAAAAAGATCAGTAGTACTCTTCCCCCCCAGTTTCTAGAAAGATAAAAGGTCACTTTAACACTGATTTCATTTAATATCTAGTATTTGGATAAAAATGTGCCATTCTCAAACAAGGTTGTGCTCAGCAGTCTTATCAAGGTGCGAAGAGCCAACTGAAGCTGGTTACACTGCAGCATTTCAGGAACTGTTAGGGAAATGCTGCTTACTCCAGTCATTCCAACAAAAGTCAAGGATGTGATTTTACTTTCCTTAAGCAAGCAAAGTCCATTTGTAAACAGTGGATGCCTTCTTTGCCAGAGGATTGCAGAACCCAGGGCTTCAATCTTGAGGAAATTATCTTGGGCTATTACCCCAAATATATGAATTTAATGGCTACTATTTCAAGGGATGCTCCCCTCCAATTTAATGTACAAAGTTCCTCAGGTAGTTTTCACTGAATACTGAGCGCATAGGTAAGTGAATTTAAATATGCATATAAAACATCTGTTTAGACAGCTGAAAATTCAGCACCCAAGTCATCCCGTAAAGTCATTGAGCATCATTTTACCCCAGGAAGACATTTTATAGCTCAAATGGAGCTAAGTGTGAAGAGTAGCAAGCCTGAACACCCCTAAACATTAACACCCCAAGGTACAGCACTGTCGTGTTCTTCTGCAAAATCAGTGATGCACATCATTGAAGATGATAAATAAAATCTTAAAAAGGGCAGTACCCTACGAGTATGAAGGTTTTTCAGCTGATCTGCTGGCTACCCTATAAACTGGATCTTCAGGATTTGCAGGGCTAATTGACCTCAATTGCAGCACTGTTTCCCTTATAGGTGAGATCTGCAGGTGGAACAAAACAAGCTTTGCTTGAAGTCATTGAATAGATTTTGAGAGAGGTTTGAGAGCAGGGAATATTTGAATGGGAATTACATAGTGGTGAGACTAGTAATCTGATTAGTATAGCTCTTGTCTTGTTGAGAGGACCTGCTAATAGCCTCATATACCCCTTACATAGCAACCATGTCATGAACACATTTAACTCTCCAAGTGCTGGCAACATTTGTGTTGCTTTAGTTAAAATGCACTGACATAAATCAACCTTGTTCCAAATATACTTGAACTGTCTGCTTAATCCAGCAATCAGATGCCACCAAAGTTAAAACAGGCTTTCAAGCAGATCGATTAAAGTAACCCTCTGTTTGACATTAGATGTTAAGGAATAATGATGCTCTGCTTTACGTCACCTTTTCTGGTACAGAAATCTCAATGTATAAATTGTACAGGAGGAAGACAAGTAATCACCAATGGCGACTAGAAACTGGAGGTCAAAATAAAAAGCAAAGAGGAGGAAATCCAGAATCCTTTAAAGATGCTGTATCTTAAAGGACACAGATTCTAGAATGGATTTTTCCAGACTCCATGGGATGTAAATACTATTAGACTGAGAGCTATCTAGCTCAGTGTTCACTGACTGAGCAGTAGTAAGAAATAATCTACTGGTGGGTGTGTAAGTAAGTATGCCCTTGTGTTTTGGGGGTGGTTCTTGGTTGGTTATTTTTAAATAACCTACTCAACTGTTACATTTCTGTTTCTGCAGTGAATAATGAAGTGGTATGTACTCTTACTGGTTACTGTGTATTTTGGTTGTATTCCTTCTCTATTTTTTTACTGGTTACAGGTTTCAGCTCTGACACGGCAAATTCTTCAGCCAGGCAGCTATAGTTTATTGTACACCACAGGACCAATTACATTTCACAAGTTGCCACTTGGGCTCCTTGGTATTGTATTGGTGCTCCGTGTTAATATAATACCACAAGTCAAGAACTCAACTGATAGAACAAATTAATTTAGAGGAAGAACCTGTACAGTTAATACAGCTATCTGTAGCTGTGACTGATTCTTGCAGAGAACAAAAAGAAAGTAATGGTGTTTGAGGTCATTACATCCTCCAACTAATCACTAAAATCGATGCAACTTTTGAAGAGGAGGCTTTGATCTTTTCACATGCCTGTCTTTAAAATTATTTTACACCAATGAGTTCTAATAACGAAGCCCCGCTTCCTTGGACTATTGGGAAAGAACATCTAATGAAATACAGGGACAGCTGCTGTGACAACTTGGAAAAGGAGGGAGTCAAATTCTTACAACTACACAGGCAGCTACTTCACAATAGCAAAATATAAGTCCCATTGTTTTATATACAACCATTTGAAGAAGGAAAAACCCACTTGTTTTGGTTCATTAACAAAAATAAAGGTTGAATGGCAGGAAGTAATCTCACCCGACAGCCTGTGTTTATGGAGTTTTTATTCAGCTCTGCAAGGTTGTTGTTTGGTTACCTTACACAGGAACCAGTATAGGTGGGGGATGCAGCAAGAACATTTTAAAAACCCACCCAGATCTTCCTTATGTGAAAGATGAGCTACTTTTGAAGATCCTGTGAAAGCCATAAGGACTGTCAGGATAGCAGTTTCTGCTGAATTATTTCATAGTGAAAGCTTTGCAGGAAAAGTGTTGCCATATTTGTAGGGAATACTGGTGTGTGGCTAAGTGACTTCATTCACATTATGACTGCAGAAATCTTGTGTCATTTTGATAATGAAAAATTGTTCATTAACACCTGATACAGAGTCTTAAGCCTTTATGTACACTCGTGTGATGAGTACCACCGTACAATGTAGGGCAGTACAAGTGTTTTTAGCTTGCCACTCAGTATGTTATACACAGAGCCTTGTGAAAACAGTTGCATGTCATTCTTCAAAATAAGGACCTCCAAAAAAAGTGTTAGCAGCTCATGAACTTGGCAGGCAGTAAGCCAATGAATTTGAATTGCATTTTCCTTGGCTGCCTGGAGCCACTAACCCGGCTATGAATCACTGACAAGCGGGTGGACAGGAGCAATACAAACGGTGACTTCTCCGCAGGTTAAAGGTTCTTCTTGTTCCTCTTAGAAATTCTCTTGAGTTAGTTAATTCTACAAACAGACCATTACAACAAAGCAGGTTTGAACTACAATACAAATGATGCAAGTCTGGCATTATTGGATGGTTACCCAGTGAACAGTAGTTCCAGAGCACCACAGCCTGGAAATCAGGCCTTTAGCTGCCATATTTACACTATTGTTACAAAAAAAAAAAGCTGGGGGAAAAAAAAAAGAAGAAGAAAAAAGGAAACCCTGAAAAAACTCAACCCCAACTCCCAAAGAACAGGCAGCCAGAAACACTGAGCTCTGCCTCTTTAGTCTTCACAAAATCCATCACTTCCAGTCGCCAGGACAGTGCTCCTACAAGGGACCCTTGAACTGGTTTCCTGACAGATGTTGCCTGATGGAGGGTTTGGAGCTTGCAGCATCACCCAGCTTTCGCCAGACAACCTGTAAGAAAAAATAAAGAGTTTGGGGAGAGAAAGACAGGAATTTAAAAAAAAAAAAATCCAAACAATTAAGCCACTGAGGAATAGCAATATTTTTTTTAATTGCAGTCTCAAAGCCAGAACCAGCCCTTTTTCTAGAGCTGGGGTGCAGTTCTCAGCAGGGACACTGGATGGCATCTGTGCACCAGTTTCCAAGGAAAAAACCATTGATGCATTTTTCTAATTAGTCCCTCTTGAAATTAGAACCGTTTTTGCCTGGGGTAATAGTATAAAACAAATACACTAGATTCAGAACTTAAGTTCAATGGTAGGTCAACCCTGCCATGCTTACAGAAAAGATGCTACCATGAACAGAAAAGATAATGAAAAAGATAATGATTAAAATTATATATACATGACTTTCTAAAAACATATATTTTATCACTCTAGGGCCACTATTTAAATAAAAAATAAACCGCAAAAAAACTTTACAGCTGCCTTGAATCTACATGAAATGAATATTTAAAGAGAAAACAGCTGATGATAGACAAATAGAGATGAGTCAGTTTGGGAGGATGAAGTTACAGTATTTTACCTTTCCCCCAGCATAGCTACAAGGGACTGGGAAATTAAGCAGACAAAATATCCTAAAAAGAAGGCCCTCCTTTATTCTGGTCTTGGCTTTGCTTACAGGGATCTGGCAACCAAACTGAAGTGTCTCAGCCCTTGCCAAGGATGCTCACAGTGATTTAGCTCGGCAAGCTGCACTTGCGTTCTGTACATCTTCTTTTTAGGGCTGAGGTGGGTTTCTGAATTTAAACAGAGCATTAGGCCCCTCTCAACTGCTGGAAGGCACTACATGATGCCACCTGGCCTGACCTCTTATGTGGACTTCAAAAAAGAAGGCTCATAAGCATCCTGCTCCCTGCTCTGGGCAATTGAACAGCACAATCCCAGCTGCAGGTGACAGGCAGCTCAGGCTGTGTTTCAGCAGAAATCTCAAACTCTTTGTTTAAAGCCAGAGCATGGCCAAGGTGCTTTGAGGCTGGAGGCAATGCCATGACAGCAGACAGCGCAGAACAGAGGTTAACAGTGTGGTTGCCCAAAACCTCGGCAGTGTTAATAGCACCCCACATATCATGATGCTGTTCAATGACTCCAGACGATGTTGTCCCTCTTACATTACCACGTGGTTTAGGCTCAAACCCATTCAAGCTGTACAGCTTCAAACATGGCAAGCAATTGTTGCTTAGCCCAAACTGAGTCCTTAAGGGCACAGGTGGAGACAATTGCTAACAGAACTCTCCTAGTCAGGGAGAGCCCCTTGCACATCTCTGGTCAGCTAGACTAGCGACTCCACAGCCTGGAAGGCATCGAAGTGGGAACTATCTACTGAGCAAAGGCTGCTCTGGGCAGTGAACAAGGCACTCGGACTACCCAAAACAGTGGTCAGCAGAGCCTCCACTCCTCCCTTGTGCCTATGGACCTCACAAGGCTTACACACAGCAGATCCCTGCTCCTCCATACTTCTAACGAAAGACCACAAAAGGAACCCCAAGAGCTGCTGGGAGGAGTTCTTACATTGCACATTTCACGAACGATCGCCTTCTCCTTTTCACTTAGGTCTTCTTCATAGTTGTCTTGCATTTGCCTGTCCAAATTTTCATGGACCTCAAGGACCTACAAAAAAACCAATATTACAAAACCATTATGATCCTCAAATAGTTATTTGTGTCCCTAAGAACATCATTAACAAGTATTTAAATTGGCAGGATTCACAAAGCCTCAAGACAAACAGACAAGCATGACATCAAGCTGGGCACCTCCATCCTCTCTGTTCCCCCAGCCATGTCCTGCTTCTGTCCCACCACCTGCACAGTGTGGCTGCTGCCACAGTCCTGGAGACCGTTGCTGCAAGTTGCTTGTGCCCGCAAGTGCATCTCTTCCAGGAAGGCTGCTGGCAGGCCCACCTTCCAGGCAGCACCCGAACAAGCATGATGTTGTCCCTCACCATGTGCTGCCCACACCCCAAACCTCTAGAGCAGCTCAAGTGGGAGCCAGCCCTGGCCTGCCACATCCCACTGGCCTGGCCACCCCCACAGAGCTCCTTCAGGGAGGCAGTGCCCAGCTGTGACCAGGTGGTCCCTTGATCACAGAAAGGAGTCTGCCTGGGGCTAAAGGCAGCCTCCACTTCCAGCTGGAAACACTGACCCGAAGGATACCCCTCTGTCGCATCCGCATGCATTCCGACAGTTCCTCCAGACAGGCATATCACACAAGGTGGGCATATCACAGCACGGGAACCTCCAGGTTTTACTGTTGCCTCTGTGCTGATTTAAGCACCTCACCCAGAGCTTCACCACTGATGAGCCAGGTGGTCAGCTCAGTGTCCAGGGTCAGAGATCCTGCAACCACTCAACGCCATCAAATAGCACGTGGTCTTGTTCACCACGATGCATCCACACACATATGAAGGTGTACAACAGGTGTAGTTGTATGAATAAATACTCCTATACATCTCAGGGAGGAACAGAGCCACATGCAGTGCTGGGATGGGTTTCAGCCTTTGCTGAGGTATACACAGCACCGGCTGCTCCACGAAATGGGATACCATGGAAGATTATCCCCAGGTCTGCTTCAGCACAGCAATCCTGCTGTACTCGAAATGATTACATACAAAAAAAGGTCATTCTCCTAGGGCCCATAGCCTACTTGGGACCAGTCTTTGCACAAGCAGGAATTATCCACATCCATTCTAAAAAGAGGGGAAGGGCAAGAGGGATGCAAAAAGCAAGTATGTGCTGACAAAGAGAGCATCTATTTTCTGCTAAAGAGGAGGGAATTAATTATTGATCCAGCTGGACTCGCACATTGAACTTGCTTGTCTGGAGCCCGTGTGCTTCTGATGCTGGCCGCAAAGCCAGCAGCCTGCAGGATCACATCCTGGTGTGAAGCACCAGGGCTGCCTGGCTGGCAGCTAAACACCGGCTGTGTCCACAGGGCAAGTGTCAAGGACAACCATGGGGAAGACTGGTTAAAGATCACAACAGCCGCAGCCTCTGCTTTCAACAGCCATCCGTCTTGCAGGCACAAGAGCCCCAGTGGACTAAAATAAACTGTTTTTCTACAACTTGTGCTTAAACTAAACCCACATTCCTTAGTCCAGGAGGTGTGAAAAAGTGGCACAGCCCATTTCTTTCAGTGGAAATGTCTTTTAATTGTGTTAACCAGGCAGAGCTGGAGCTGAAAGATGATCAGATGGAAGTTATGTTTGTATTTAATTTCTGAATCTCATGTACTCTGGAAACCATCCTGCTTCCCAGGCTCAACCCATGTCTGGCTAGGCACTTTGTAAAGATGTGTTAGCATCTTGGGTATGGGAAAATGGGATTCATAGTGATAAAATGCAACAGCCTATCCAGGAAAGGTATGTTGGAAGAAAATACACTCTGAAGAGTGAAATAACCTCCTGAAGAAAGACAGGAAGCCCTTTTCTTCGTGCTGACCCAGCCCCAGCTATTCTGAGATCCTGCCAGGTGCCTCCTCAGCTGTTTAGAAGGACCAGGTTAACGCTCCTCCAGTTACACCACTGGGGAATATGGAAATGCCTTCACATCAGCTATCTGTGGATCAGCTAAAGTTCAAGGACTGTGCATTCAGTGTGGGTCTAAGAAACTGGGGTATGTCCTTCTGTGATTTCTGCCACCTCCCAACCCAGGAGCCTAAAGAAAACAGACAAATGTACCCCAGGCTCAAACTGGCTCATGCCATCCCCTCCTTTTTGCTTTTCATCAAGCTGCACTGACAGCACTTGGTCCTCTGTTGACACAGCAGCCCTTCGTGATCTCCCTGGGTAAAATGCCAGCCAGTGAGAGCAGCCTGCTCCATTCGGGCATGGGGCTATTCCACATGCAGGAGGATGGGGCTGGACTGGGAAATGCTGCTCTTCTGCATAGGGATGTCACTTCCCAAAAACAACTTCCACCTTGCTCTCAGTGGGTATGCTGGTTTGTCTGGCTTTTACCCTACTGATACATAAACTGAGGAACACCTCAAGTGTTCTTTGAGACTGCACTGATGTCTGTGAGCAAGGTAGTGTCACCTCAAAGTCGCCCAGTCCACCACATCCACCTCCCTTCTGACTTGCTGTACTGACCCTATATGGCCAAGATATAAACATATTTTTAAAACAAACAAACATTAAATCAATAAAACAACACTAAAGAGTCTGAATGACAGTAGTGAAGCTTTGGAAGGGAAGCCGAAAGTTGAGGTATTCATTTCTGCAACACAAAGCACTCTGGGATTGAGGGATACTTTCCAAATTGTGCAAACCTCACTAATTTTGTTGCTTCATAAGACAGCTGGACACAGCACTGGGAAACACAGCATCCTGCTTCAGCAAGGGAACAGTCCATATGCCCTGCTAGGATTTTTCCCTAGTTTTGGAAGGCCAAATCCTGTCTTACTCACAGTTAGTGGGAGGGATGATCACCTGCTTGATAGCTCTGTGTGCATGGAAGAGGTCCAGGCTGCTCCTGTGGGGGCAGCTGGGTTATAGGCTAAATATCGTTCTTTTACATTTGTCTCCTCATCACCTCCCCATGTCTTTATCAGGTTTGCTCAGTTCCTAAGAAAAGCGCTTTGATGTTCAGTGAAGTACTGAGCTGTAGCATATGTACCTTTTATTCTTGTTAGCAAAAACAGCTGTTAGGAGTGCCAACCTGTCATCTTGCTCCTTATTTAGTAGGTGCAAACAAACAAAACTATTTCAGAAGGAAAAATAAAGAAAATCCTAAATGTGCTCAAGGAAGAGTTTACACTAAATTACAGGCAGCACTTCAGCCACACAGATAGAATTTAGCTGGCAGAAAATCCCAAAGAAAAAGCCTAGAGGATATTACATATGTGGGTGCAGACAGAGGCAGTCCAGAAGCCCTGCAGATCCATGTGGAGTGGACGGTCCCTCAGTGACTTTTGTTTGGGCACAGAGCCACATCCTTGCAGCCTCATCATTTGTAGACAGACTTGCATGCAAGCATTCCACAAGACAAGTGGAGCCAGCTGCATAGAATCATAGAATAATAGAATGGTTTGGCATGGATGCCATTCATTAGAGCAGGTTGCTCAGAGCCCCATCCAGCCTGGCCTTGAACACTTCCAGGGACAGAGCACCCACAGCTTCTCTGTACAACCTGTTCCAGTGCCTCACCACTCTCACAGTAAAGAATTCCTTCCCAACATCTAATCTAAACCTGCCCTCTTTCAGTTTAAAACCATTGCCTCTTGTCCTGTCACTATGTGACATAGAAGTCCCTCTCCCTCTTTTTTATGAACCCCCTTTACAGGACTGGAAGGTGCTATAAGATGCCTCTGGAGCCTTCTCTTCTCCAGGCTGAACAACCCCAGCACCCTCAGCCTTTCTTCGCAGGAGAGGTGCTCCATCCCCTTGATCACCTTCATGGCCTTTCCATCTCTCCTTGCCTTTTCTTGCAGTAAGGAGCTGGCCTGCTAGAGCCATAAGGACTTCCTTTCTCAACCAAGAAGGGCTTTTTCCAATATCTGTTGTGGTCTAGCCAAAGCACAAAGCCTCATTTGTAGGCTGCTCTCTTCCCAAGAGTCATCATCATATCACAGGAGGTGAGGGTCTAAGGTAGCAGCTGCATCCAGTTTCCCACACGCAGGGGCTGGCACTGGAAAAGCTACCCAGTTCTGCAGGGTGCAAATAAGACCTACTCCATATGCTACAGCATGACATGGCCAAAAAAAAAGTCTGCAGCTGGAGATCAACAGCTACTATTTCACTGTACCACAAGGAGGAGAGATTGAGACCATGATCAGTTTCCTCAGTCTTTCAGTTTCCAGATGATCCTTGCAAACGGGCCACAGGATGGAAAAATAAACACCTTCTCATCCCTCCATGCCACACTGACCTACAGGAGAATTTCCTCCTCACTTCAAATGCGAGAGTATTTTTAACCTCAAGTGAGAGAGCAGGACACATCACGTGAGATCATTTATGCCCTGTGAGATGTGACTGCTATGTCACCTGCTTCCTGACTCAAGTCATGGCCATTTCCAGGGTTTTGGAGACAGACAAATGCACCTCACCAGCCAAACTATGAAATCACAGAGGAGAATTTCTTCTGAATTTCTTCTAGCCCTTCCTCAGAATCCACAAAGCTCTGAAGCAGAAGGATTACTAGTATGTGCAAACAACCTGTCATCCAACTTCCTTTCAATTCCTTTAAATGAATCATTGCGCCAGACCTTCCAAACTTAATTTCCAGTTTCCAAGAATCTTCCTCATTAATTTTCAATCCTTTTCATAAGCTTATCAAACCACATCTGAAAACCATTTATGTTCCTTGCCCTTAGTAAGAAATTCAGTCCTGTAATTCCTAAAGCAAATAGGAAACTAATTACTCGCCAGAATATGATCATAACCAATTTATAAGTATTTGATCTTGTAATTTAAAAACACTACCAACTCTGCTTAATACTATCCCTCACCACTATCACTCTTGCCAAATGCAATGAAGAGCAGGAGCAGAAAGGTATGAACTCCACAGTTTGGGAAGAAAAAGCCAACAGCAGTAGTCTGGACTGCATCAGGGCTTGGATGATTAAATGCAATGAAAGCCAAATCAGTACAAAGTGACAGAAAAACAAAGGTTCACATGAGTTTGCAACATTCTGCAAGGCAACAGTTTAGCAGATCCATCTGTATATATATACATACATATATATATATATACACACACAGGAGAGATGTCACCCACAAGCACATTGCAGCATAGTACAGGATGGAGCTTTCTGATAGCACAGAGCCATTCACAACAAGCAAAGAAGAAACTTGTTTGAAAACACAGGACAAATATATGTCAGCAAGTGAACTGTCACTTGTGTGGTCAGCTCCTTTGGGAACAAGCTAAAACTGTACTAAAGGTATTTCTTAATCCTTGACCATGCTGGACATCCTTCTCTTAAGGAGTTATACAATCAATCAATAGGAATTATACAATCTGGATGTATAAAGTCTCAAGAAAGCTGAAAAATCAAGATTTTCAGTTTGAAGGATCATTTATAATTTAAATTCAAATTAGATCCAAATCAAACCAAACTTGTCTTGCCTTTAATAATGACCTGAGAAATAGTGGCACTCAATACCCTCCTGGGATCTTGCAACTGCCCAGAGGAACCAATATCCTTGCCAGCCACACTACTCTTCTGCTGACCTTTGTTGGTTTTACCACCACTACCACATCTGTCCTGGAGCCAAGAGACCCTAGACAGGCATGATACACTACGATAGAAACACTAAAAATTAGAAAATATAGGGAATTTGTAGATCAAAACCATGAGCAACATCTGTGCCATTTATTTGTGGAAAGGTACAAAGCAAAGAGCTTTGTAAGCATCTGTCTCCAGGTCTAAGATCATCCAAGCTAGTGATGCCACTGCTGGACCTTTTTTCCAGCTATGACCACAGGGATCTGAGCTCCAGAGCAGCCATCCAGGAATCCTCCTTCAAGCTGGTGAAATCTTTTTAACTCTGTATAAAATTTTTCAGCTTCAGCAAATCCAAATCTATAAATCATTATATTTCAACTAAAGACTAATTTAGTTAAGAGACTTTCCAGCCATCCCTATGGCACCTTGTAAAGGATCTGTTACTCTGTGTCTCTTAGATACTAAGAATTATCTCGCTTAACTAGTTAAACATGTAGAACTGGGGAATTACACTTTTTCTGCTAATGGATGGTCACTAGAACCTGAGAGCTGCTGTGAAACCATGGCACAAGTTTTCTCCTGTAACTCGGCTACCAGTCTCCCATGGTCCCATTGCCAGTGGTCCTGACTACAATCCCTACTGATGATGCACATCCTACATGGGTAGGATGCCACTATTTGCTGTATATTTTCATAAAATAAAATCTTCCTCCTTTGAAGGCTGCTGCAGGATTTTCAATAACAAAATATATGTTGGAACTGCAGTTTTTGTGTCCCTTTTTAAAACAGCATTTCGGTCACCACTGTCACCCAGGAGACCCAGTTTATGCAGGACTCATGAACACAAGGGGTAACCAGCACCTTCAGCATCAGCAGCTTTTATTGGAGGTTTCCCACCCCAAAAAAATAGCTGTGCATAATCTTGCTTAGCTCTGCAATTATTTTAAGCAATGCTTATTCATCATGATACAAGTGCTGGTTACCAATATCCTGCCTGAGTATTAACTTCCGATGTTCGGTTGTTTCCATGAGAAGAGCCAATGCCCAGCTCTGCCACTCAGGTGCAACACAGGACACCTCAGTGCCCCTCACAGCCTTACCTTCATAGCATGCACCACAGCCTCTGGCTTCTGACCCACAGAGACATACCCCGCTGAAGGAGAAGATGCAAGATCAGATGTCATGCGAGCTGGTCCCTGTGGAAATAAGACAAGATATGTGTTAATTTGCCTTTGGATGACTTAAGCAAGGAAGAAGAAAATATCCAGAAAATTTGACCACTAGCTTGTCTCAAATTCAATCCCCTTAGCCACCTGCAAAGACAAAAGACACCACTACTGCTTCCTCACAAGTCACTTGATTTGACAACATTTAAGCATACCAGCACTTAGTCTAGATATGTTCAGGCAGGAGATCGCCTTGGTTTAAATCTAAATTAATTCAAGAAATATTTTTTGTTCATTTAGGATAACTTTGTACAAGGACAAGATCAAACATTACTCATCCTTCTAGACATGGTAGCAATGCAAACAAGATGATTTTCCAGCATAAAACGGTGGTTTCTAAGAAGCTGTGTTCATGAAAGAAACAGTTGGCATAACTTCATTGCTTCTCTGGCAGCATTTTCACATAGACATCAAGTACCGATCTTCAGCTACAGAGAAAATTGTGAAAGCAACCTTAAAACAAGCAGATGTCCAAACCTAATGTTGGCTGGGTTTGCTTCCAAAATGCTGGCCAGTCCTCCTGCACGAAGGATTCCATTGGGAAAGATGCCGAAATGACATTTTACAAAAGATTTCTACTGTCCGACCAGCCTTGTAAGCATTTTTCATAGGGCTTTCCTTTTTCTACAGGCATCCAGCTTGAATTATGAGAGACACAATATCTTTATTCAGTGAGATGCACCCTGCCTGTCCCTAATGTTTTTGCATTGCTTTGTAACTCCGGGAGAAACCAACAAAGAAATCACTGACCAAACTTGTATTTAGTCTTCACATCCTTTAGGAAACACAAAGAATTATTATACTTGCAGACCTCTGAAAGCAAATTAGGATGGCAGAGCGGCATGTAGCACCATCACAGGAATGCTTTCACACACAACACACGAGGCACTCCATTCACGTCTTTTCCGCGTTTAAAAACACTGCATGTTTTATGCTTTGTCTCATCACTTTGCCTTCCACGCCTAGGCCAGCAAGCTAGTTGTGCCAGAAGAATCATAGAATAATAGAAACACAGAATGATTTGGGTTGGAAGGGACTCTAAAGATCCTCTAGTACCAAACCCCTGCCATGGGCAGGGAGCCTTCCACTAAATCAGGTTGTTTAAAGCCCCATGCAACCTGGCCTTGAACGCTTCCAGGGATGGAGCACCCACAGCTTCTCTGGGCAACCTGCTCTAGTGCCTCACTACTTTTACAGAAAAGGAGAACCAATGGAGGGGCACTTTCTCAGCTCTCATTCTTCCAAATGTTTTAAGTTGTAGGGGCCTTTTTACTAATAAAAGCATTCATGTGCATGTATTAAAGGAAAAGATGGGCTAATCCATTAGGCTACCGACAAAAAGGCACGGAGCCTTTCAAGCCTGTGCCTAACCCATGTCATGACCAACAGCCATTTACTCATAACAGCAACCTTCATGAACTGAGTTGCAGGTGATACACAAACTTCCTTTGGAGAGAGGGTGGCATCTCAGAAGAAGGAAAGTTAGACTTACTAACCCCACAGTAATTGTCCAAGGTTATTTAACAGACTGAAAAAGCAGAGGCGCTCGGCACAGGCTGGGCATGGTTCTGGACCTAGTGGCAGAGTGTTACAGCTTGTTGGAGCTGTGGCCACCTGGGGACATGTCCTCAGCCACCCTGTCCATAACATCAGACAGAAAAGACAGAGGCTGGGGAGGGAGCACTAGGGACTGGATCCAGCCAGTCTACAGCTGCGACTTACGACTGCAAAATGGGTTACAAATTTCTCACAGGGCTGGTAAATGCAACACAGTCCTTCCAGAATCAGCTTCCCACAGAGGTCAGAGATACCAATGCATGCATAATTACTCTGGCTTCACCATGAAAGATGCTTTCTTTCTGTATATGACCAGGATCATGACAACCAAAAGAAGAATATTCAGGAGTTTGTGGTGGTACTCGATATGGATCTTTTTCCAAGGCCCTCTTCAGAACTAACACAGGAAATGCCAAGCAAAGGTCTAACATCCAATATTTCTTTGGATTTGAGAGTAATATGACAAAGTTAAAAGGAATTCTGCTGGATACTGCTGCTGACAACATTTTAAATACAGTCTCCTGGCCAAACTAGAGTAGATCATGAGTTCTCCTCTATGAAAGACAGTGGCAGCTTCTCCTCACATAACTGAAATCACTAATGAGCTACAAAGCACTTCCATGATCGCAATCACTCTCAAAATTATTACAGAATACAAATGAAACAAAAATGATTAGAGAGAAATGTTCTCTAAAGAGCTTGATCATACTTAACTAATCACCATACTGACAAGATAAAAGCATTCTTACAAACACAGTGATATACTGGATATATCATATCACAAAAAAAAAACATTCAAAGGGTCACCTTCCTTCTCAGACAAGGGCAATCAACTGAGTGGCCCCTGAACACAAGTACAGAATTTGACTGAAGAAGGGGAAAATAATGTTAAAGAATGAGAAATGCAGCAAAAGAGGTGGATCTAAAACTTCCAGTCAGAGTCTAAGTGATAGATTACTTCTTGATCCTTAGCTTGGAAGCCAAAAGCCCCAGCCAACAGAAAGAGATGTCCAAATTGCTGAGTGCCATCATCAGCAATGGTGAGTGCACCACATGGCCACGCCACCAGCCCGCTGCCCCAGGCCACAGAGACCTCCCCACCATGCCAGGATGGTGCTATAAAAGGTCAAACACACATGTGAAGAAAGTGGGGGAGCAAGTGAGGATCTCACCAACATCCCCGCTCTTTGCAGCTATGGGATGCAACCAGTAAAAATACACACATGGCCTAAGGGTGGCTCGATATTCATCATAGCAGTCATTGCTTCTTGTGCAGCTGCACCCTTAGGGAAGGCTTTTTCTGGACACACAAAGCATCGGCACTTTATAAAGGGGTTGCTGCTTCATTCCCACTGATTTCAGTGTGGTTCACAAAAACTAAAAAAAAAGCTTCAGCCAAACTCCTATCAGCTTCCTGCACAGAGGCACACATAAGGGAGGCCAGAACTGAGGGGAGTGCAGTCAGCAAGGAAAGAAGTGACAACATATCCAGCAGGATACATGGCCAGCAGGATGCATGGCCAGCCTTTGGAGGACGGAGGACAGGAAAATGGGCAGAGTTCACCAATAGTGTTAGCATAAGGGGAGGAAATGGAAGGAATTGGAGATAAGGTCAAGGTTGCTATATTGGAAAACTGCCAACAGTGGGAGAAGGGAGGGAATGGGAAGGAAGAGGAGGATGTGTATTTTACCCAGCAGGAAACCCATTGAGGTGAAATGCAGAAGAGAGGGAACCAGAGATTGGAGATAAGAAATTGGAAGGAGGGCAGGGAAAATCCCAAGAAGTCAGTATTAAAGTAGTAAGTAAAATTGCACAGATGGAGGAGATTCCTCATGCCTAGAACAGATGCATTTGGAAACTGTAGGCAAGAATTCCCACAGCTGCACCCCAGCACTCTAACTCAGCTAATCTGAGGATCCCCACCACTGCAGAAACCCATGCCCTTCCTGTTCCAAATAGCTGACATTTTCACAGACATAGGAACACAACTGACTCAGCACCCTGGCAGACAATAATAGCAAGGTTAATCTGGTTACATCCTAAGAAGCAGAAATTGTCCATATAGGCAAAAAGCAATATGGTGTGTTTCGAGGCATGCATCACTCTCAGTTTCCTCTCCCTGTCTGGTTTTGTTGAGCATGCAGTCTTTGTATTAAATGGACATATGGCTTTTCCACTTGCTAGGTTTTCTTAGTGTTTGATAATTCAGAGGTGGTTCACTCTTTACCCTCAGATATGTGGCTGAGGCATCACACAATTATATAAATGAATGGTGCTACAAGACGGCTCAGAAGTCACCAAAAATGCCATTAAAATTTATACTAAAGATGTTGAGAAATAGCATAACACTTTCAGCTTCATCCACAGGTACAGTCACCCCACCAAAAGGAAGAGCTGCCCAGCAGTGAGATTGCCAGTCTAATTAAGGAGCGAGGGTCTAGGTTATGCCTCTGAGTTCCCAGGTGCTTGCAGGAAGCACCTTTCTTCCCTATGCACAAGGTTTTTTGACCACTGCACCTCTGAGACACAAAAATAGTTCTCCAAGGTACATCCTTAAGAAGCAAAAGTCCCAAGGAACCAGAGGCTGTGGAGCTGTGTGAGACCCACCCTGTGTTTCCTCAGCAAGGTGGTGCTTTTGCTTCCCTCCAAACCACTGGGGCTGCTCAAAACATTCGAGATCGCTGTGGCATGGATCTCTGATGAGTTCAGCCCTGGAAAGAACAGCTGCCAGGATGGTTCTGGGACTGCAGCGAGAGGGTCCTGGTGAGGCTCTTTGCATCCCTCAAGGGAGGACAGTGCCAAATACCCCCATATCCAGGCCCTTTTCTACTGGGAAAATCACAACAAGAGCTATTCCTCTGCTGCCTCTGTGCAAACAGCAGTACTGAAGCACCACTGAATACATTTGCCTTTCAGCCCTCACTTGCTACTCCATTTCAAGCAGATCAGTGCTGAATATTTGCTGGTATCAGTGATGGGACCAATGCACTTCTCAGAGCTTACCGTTCCCATGCGGCATCAGTTCTCTCCCCATCCCACCCACCCCATGTCATGCAAACCCAAACCACAAACCCACCAGGGAAGCTCAATTCTATTTGAGACCCTCCCAGAAACCTCTCTCTGGAGCCTGCAGGGCTTGTCTCCAAGTCTGTATGGAGATTCACAATCCAGCTGTATAATTGACTAAGAAAAGAGAGAGAAATTCTGTGGTCTCTCTCATGCCAGAGCATCCTTGAAGCAATATGCTTCATGCAAGGGATAAGCTCCCCAGTTCTCTGTTGCTAGAATGACACTTGACACACTGATACCCTCCAATCCAAAGCAGAAAATAAAGCAAATCAAAGTAGCCCCATTCATTGCCCCAGCCAAGAACCCAAAAAACATAAGCAAAGCAATAGTGCTAATGTGAGAAAGAAAATCCCCAAACCACAAATACTGCCAATGATCCTTTTCAATCTGACACCAAAAAATATGAAGAGCAGAGGCCTCAACTTGCAGCTGCTGGCAAACATCTGCTGCTCTGTGTCACGCCACGATGTCATTAGCAGTGTCTAAGACCAAGTTTCCTAATGAGTCCTTGCTGGCTCTATCTGGCTGCATGGGACATGGTCCAGCACAGATGCTGACAGGCACTGCCATGGATACTCCATTCCTGTGTGTTTGGAGGACCAAAATTAATAAGACTCTCTGCAATAGGGCACACTGTGAAATTCTGATAATGACACACCTCCACGGAGGTAAAGTAAAGCTTAAAATATGAACATCTCTTAATAACAGTGGGAATGCTTTGGAGCCCAAGAAGAAAAGAGCTTAACTGGGGATGACAGGTGTCTGCTCTTTTAGAGGTTTTGGATCAGAAATTTCAAAAAAAGAACAAAGAAATTGTGATAAACAATTTCTCCTCGATTCTTCCAGGGATCTAAAAAGACATAAGACCTTGGTCCTTCCCTCAGTTTTCAATCTCTTTTTGCTCCATTATATTCTGTCTTTTAATGACACACTTTCCCACCTCACCTCTAAGAGAGCTATTCCTGATCTACAGAAAGACTGCAAAAGACTAAGTTTCAAAACCCAGGAGAGAACATCATGCTGTTTTTACTTCAGCCAGCAGGCACAACCTAGGCACTGAGGATGCTTCAGACCAACATGGAACATATGAGCAAATATTAATGCTTCTGAACCTCACATCCCTTGCCTTCTATTAATATTTGTCTCTCATTTCAAAAAACAAGCATTTAGAATTCAAACCCAATTAAATAAGCCACACTTTTCTAATGGCATACCTCAGACAACATTAAAGCTAAATGGAGTCATATCAGACACTGTGAAGTTTTTATTGCCGAGATAGAACACAGAAAATTACATTACATCAGGCACTGTCAGACAGCTCACAATAAAATTCCCAGGCACGTCTATTTATCTCCCAGTGGTTTTGTTTGCAGCCTGCTTACCCAGGTTTGAATTATACTTGGACCCTTCCTTAGCACCTGTCACCATCCAGGTGTTTTAAATAAATAAATAAAGGTGTCAATGCCACTCTGCAAATTAGGAACTGTTAAGAGACAAGCAGGAGGCAGTAACATGCCCACAGTTCATGGAAAGCGGGTGGCAGAGCTGGGTAGTACCATGGAAAAGTGCCGTGTCTGGCACCCCAGCCCTGGTGTGCCAACAGAACAGGAGGCCCAGCACATTTTGCTTTTGTGAATGGCACATGTGGCTACAAGTTTAAGGAAGTGCCTGGAGCAGCTCCAGCCAGGCAGTGCTGGGGGCAGATGGGGAAAACCAGCAGCAAAACCGAGGACTGAGAGCACAAGGCCACTCTGGCATGGGAGAAGAGAAGGCAGGGAATGCACCAAAACCCTGAAGCACAGTGTTCCCATCAGAAGACTAGCACAGGGAGCACCAAGGGCAAGGACTGGGCTCACATGGACTGATGGTCCATTCAGAGTGAGAAATCTCCCTCCATACAATGATGAGTGGCATTCCTGGATGATCACGCATGAAAAAAACCTCCTACCAGCCTGAGAAATTCCCTGGGCCCCCTCTTAGTTTTGCATCCGGGGCCACATTTCCCGTGCTCCGCCGTCCTGCAGCTGCAGAGGGGTTAATGGCTGAAACAAAGCGCCGGTGCCACGCAGCGCTGAAGCGTGACATGACTCCAGGCTGACATTTCACGCTCCCTTCCTTCAAAGTCCCTTCCCTCCCTGCTGCATCTTCTCATGCCTACAGCAGCTCTGTCATTGCCACCATGTGTGGTGCTCCTGAGGAAGCCCAGCTCCTCTCATGGCCCTGCAGGGACGCGGCTACCTGGTGGCACTCTGGCAGCAGCCACAGGGCTCCTTGCTGGCTACAAGAAGATTTCCTGGAGGCACAAAGAAGCGACCACTGCCGGCTCCTCTGCGGACCACACCATGTGAAGCACAGCCTTTTTGCCACCCTACTGCAGATGATGCCAAACCTCTGATATCTGAGCATGGGACACCCTCACCCAGAGCCAGGGAGCACCCTTTTGTGTCCTGTCTGCCTGGCATATGATCCAGAGTGGTGATGGCACTTGGCTATTGTTATTCCGTGCCTACTGTGCAGAAAGCCTGCCAGCATCCTGCTCAAACCCGACCACCAGCTCCCTTCTCGGGCACTTGAATGGCTGCACAGTCCTACGTTCCCAAAGACACAGTGGGCTGCCCCACAGCTGCAAGCACGTCACAGTCTGCCACCAGGCACAGGAGAAGGAACCTGTGGAAGATTCCTCAGACAGACACAGCTCTCCAGCGCAACACAGGTCCTGGCCGCTGACAGGGAGTGAGTGCAGAGCCATCAGTACTCTGTATTAGCATCTTCCTTATCAAATCAAGGGACTTTATTGCAGACGATAATCTCCTTTGGCATTACTTAATTTGCTGCCTTTAATCATAGAGAGCAGCTGGTCATGTAAACATTCAAATCCATGAATTAACTGCTGGGTCCACACAGGAGCCAGACAGAGCCCGTCTGTGTGTCTCAGCCACCTCCTCCTGCATCTTCATGGTGTCCCCAGCATGCATGGATGTCTACTTAAGTAAGAAAAAGGACTTAATGGCACTTTCTGATTATTAAACAAACAATTTAACTCTTTCATTGCTTTCTCAGCAAACATCACGGACACCCAACAAAAGAATAGCTCCTCTCCCTGGCAGGCGTGACACAGCGCTGGCTGTACGGGCTGTGCTGAGGCACCGAAGGGAAGATTTCAGCGACTGCCCCAAACACAAAAACAAAGTCAGGCCATTGTTTGTAAGTGGATGTCATTACAAACAGGAAGGGTGTCTTTTCTCAGCACTGAGCTGATCGCCGCTCCAGACTCGGGAGACTCCTTGGAGCATGCAGAGCCGGTGAGTCAACCTCCTCCGGGGGAGAGGGGAGTGGTCACTCTACGGGTTGGTAACAGCGCTGGGCAGCTGGGACGGGTGCACCCTGGTAAAAAGCACCACCGACAGCTTCAGCTGCCTCCTCGGACCGTGAAACTCTTACCAACATGACATATTCAGAGCAGTTTCAGCCCGTAACCACCTGACACAAGCAAACAGAACAAGTCTGTCCGGACAGAGCAAGCCCACGCCGTACCAAAAGACAAGTGCATTAACTCTGACTGACTCACAGGGGCACTGTCAGCGCAAGGATTTTGAGAGGTGCTACTACTTTTGATAAAGGAACATCAAGTATATCTGTTTCCAGAAGGAAACGGTGGGCATTTTTAAGACTTTCATGATTTTGAAGCAAATCTGATGCAGGTGAAAGCCTCTGAGTGAGTAGAGGATGCATGCAGACACAGGAGGACACCTGTGCACATCTGTATTGTCCCTCAGGTCTCCATTTCAGCCTGGCTGCCCTTCCAGTCCTGTGGCTCCAACCCATTGCCAGCCCCACACAAACGTATATGAAAAATGAACATGAGAATCTACAGAGATCCTCAAAGCAGATGAATTTTTCCTGCCTCCTGTGGTTACCTGTAAGGGAAGATTATGGGCACGGCCTGTCAATGCCTCTTTTGCTCATCAAATTCCCAAACTTTGTCATTGCCAAACTTTGTGCTGGTTGGCTGCCATGGGGAAGAAAGCCACCCACTGCTCAGAGCCTTTGCAATAGCAGCAGATGAAGGGCAGCTGCCTTCAAAAATGGATAGGTTTGTTCTCAGCTGCTGGTAATACACCCTGAAGCTTCACCATAGCAATCCCTGGGCCATAAATCTCGACAAACCTTTCATTTTACTTTCTCTTCCACAGCTACTGTTGCTGCAGCAGCAAATCAGCTGCCTTGAATTTCTCTTTTTGTCTGCTCAATTACATCCTGATGGTATCAGTGAAGCCACTGGGAAGGAGCTGCCTTCTGCCACGCTCCTCTCAGTCATTGCTTCCCCCTGCCTAAAAAGGCACCATGGCCATCACTGATGGGGAAAGGTGAGAAACCAGCCTAGAGTCATCCTCCGACACACACCAGCTGTGCTCAGCTCACCTGACAGCTACAGGGGATGGGGTGCAGGGATAGGAGAAGGCAGGGGACCATCAGGGCACTGCACAGGATGGGCTTCTGGAGCAACAGAAGGGGCTGAAGGCATTTTGAGAGGCCTCAATGAGATGCTGAATATGCAAATGCAGTCCTGGGGATGCCAGAGGCACTGGGCAGCCAGAGATCCCCCTGTCATGGGACTTCATTTAGCACTATGAGGGGCTGGGGGCTTCTTGATGGCAGTGGAGGGGTTGCTGTGCTGTGCTTGGACACCTTGGGGCCCTGCTATGGTCCCCAGTGCACCAGGTGACTCTGCAGGAGCATCAGTGTCCAGAGAGTTCCCCTGACTCTGCATGGTGCATCTTCAGGACACCACAATGAGAACAGTGTGGTGATCTCTTGCCATTTCAAGCTTGATTTTAGAAGTTAGGTTGGCTTTAAGAAACTGATCCAGTTCTTCTCCCTGAGAGGAATAGATTTACTCCCATGCAGACTCAGGAGGGACTACAAGACTTGCTCCGGGTTCCCCAGTGAGACCCAAGACCAGGCCTGGGCCACAGTCGCATCTCCTTGCCTACACCAGGTTGGTTCAGGGGCCAGCTTGGTCCTTCCTCCACAGGGAGCTGAGGGAGAGATACCGAGTTACCTTCTCACTTTTCTTCTGCCTTAGCCCTTGTACTGATCAGGATGGAGACCACAGTCTTTCCAGCCAAAAGAGAGAGACAGGACTGTCACTGGGGTTTAGATACTGTGTGCCCTCACATCACCTCTCCTCACCACTGCTCTCACAGGCCCAGCATACAGCCAGCGCTTCAGCCAAGGACTCGTCATCCCTTCCCACTCCATCTAATGGCTTCTCTTTACACCTACAGACCACAAACATTTGGGCTTGTTTTTGTAATAGCAAGTGTGCCATCTGGCAAAATGAAATACACTTCCCCCGAGTATCTCTACAAGACAGAGGTACAAAATGTGACCTGTTGTGACAGCATGGTGGGAATCAAGGAAAGGGGCTGGTGCTGCAGCCAGGCAGCCAGAGGTATCTCCCAGGCTTTGCATCCTGCAAGAAGTGGACACTGGAGAAAAATACAATCAGAGACAGTGTCAGGAAGCCAGAGACTTAGCAGCCCTCTAAGCTGAGTGCTCTCCATTACATAACCACACTACTACTTCTCTGCATTTTCCTATGGACCTCGTTGTTTTTGGAATAGATTTAGAGGGGAAAAAGAAATTGTGTCTCCCCAGTCTGGTCTGTAGTCTATACAGTCTCCTGAGAGAAGCAGCTTTGAACACTCTAACAGAAATCTCACTTTCATGTGGAGATACTTATCACAGTCCTCAGGGGCACATATAAAAGCTGAGTATTGGCACAATCAGCATTGTCTTCTCAAAAGGAGAGAGCTTGTCTCAGCTCTCACAGAGCGTATCTGCAGGTACTTTCCCCAGGAATTCCCAGTTCCAGACCCGGGATGAGCACAGGTCCCCTTCCCCAGTCACCACCTACAGCAGACACATGCGCCTGCACTCAGATGGGGAACCACTAGGAGCTCCTGCTCCTCACCAAGGAAATGCTACAAACACGGTACAAAACCTTGAGGAAGGGAAGGTGATGATTATTTTAACCTAACATGTCACTCACACCCACACACCTACAAACACACATTTGCATGTTCACCAGAAGGTGGTCAGGGTCACTGTGTGTGGCACAGAGAACAAGGGACACCCACCAGGAAGTCCTAATGACAGCCCTGGCATCCCTCCTCATTGACAGCAAAGAAATGGGTTCCGGGACACATTTTTCACATGCCTTAGGAGTCAGTGGTTATTACAGGCTGATCTTTATCTCAGCATCTTGCTTACTCACCCTCCAAAGACCCTAGGAAAGCTGCTGCCTGTCACCTCCTTTCCATCATTCTGGTCACCTTATCTACTCCTTCCTCTTGGAACCACAGGAAGAAAAATCATGGTGTGACATTGCTCCGGTTATCAGGGAACAAGTCCTCTGCTGGTGAGCCATCTGTGCTGTGGCCTTATCACAGCACAGACCTCCCAGTCCTGACACAAACCACACATCCTGTGGTGTTTACCCATTTGTTTGCTGCCAGTCACGTCTTTGGCCATCAGCACAGGCCAAAGCATCCCTTCCTCTAGAATTCCTGCTGGTGTTTTCACACACACTTTTCCACCCACACTCCATCCACACTAGCCTTAGTATTTCCATTACAAATCTCTACAGTCACTCCCACCAAAGGCAGGATTCTCATTATAAATCACATGAACACTGCTAGTGGATTTTAAGTCTAAGCCAGACAGGCTAGCTCCAACTGCTAGTAACAAGCTGGTTCATGCTTAATGGTGTTCTTTGCCAATGTGGATAAACGGTTCCTCCAGGCAGCTGGTTCATGAGCTTCTCGAGGTGATGGTACCTTCAGCCATAGGACCATAAGCAGCCCTCAGGTCACCTTCTCATGCCTGGGCACTGAGATGGGCCCGTGGCACAGCCACAGGGTAGAGGGCAGGTACATGAAGGTCTGCAGGGAACATTGTGCCCACATGGCAGCCAGAGCACTCATGAAGAGGCCAAAGAAAAGAGAGAGGTGCAAACTCTGGGCCATGCCTCAGCCCCCACATGCATCCTCAGCTGTGCTGCAGGGGTCTTGGATGTCCCCCTGGATGTGGGGGGAGTGAGCAAGCAGCTGTGTGGGGTTTAGTTGACAGCTGCAGTTAAACCATGATACCCAGATGCTGGGCAAGCCACAAAGTCCCCAGCAGTGCACTGCTTACAGGTACCTCAAAGACAGCTTTCATGCCTGGGACATCAACTTACATGAGACTGAGCAGCTCTGGAGGCTGCTGGCAACAGGAAAAATGGAGCCAGCCTATCCAGCTCAGTCTCATCCCAGGGAAATGGCAGGTCCCATCAGGAGCTTGTTGCTGCCTCCTCTCAGGAGTCCAAGCCAGAGGAAATCACCCTCACCTCCCAAAGGACACAGGAAGCCTCTGGTACACCATGAAATGACTCTGAGTGGCAGTTTCCAGAGCTGGGGAGATTGACCACTCTGCTATCAGTTCAAGCTAACATATATATCACACCTTGCCTTGCAAAGGCCAGAGTCTTGTAGGCCAGACTAACCCCCAGGACTGCTGTTCCTGGATATTTGGTAATCACTGCAGGCTACAGAGCAAATCTATAATTACCCACGTGCATAAAGCCCAATGCACAGAGTGCAACTGTGAGTGTCTTTTGCTTCTGCATCTTGAGTGTGCACTGGTGTCCCTGCTCCAGGACCCATCAGAAACACCCGGCTGTGTCATTAACTGGGGTACATCAGGGCCCTGGAGAGCTGGAATGATGCCTGCTTGTGACCTGCGTGACAGGGAGGGATGCACTGAGGAACTTCCCCAAAGAGTTGCAGGGGCAGTGCCAATGATGAAACCCTTAATGAATGTGACAGCTTTGAAGCTGGCACCAATTGTCCATCACTCACCCACATGAAGCTTGTGCAGGCACAAAGAAGAATGATTTCTCACAAACTCATGCCTGCTGTCTATAAAACAGAGTCACAGAGAAACTCAAGTACATCTAAATGGCCTCTTCTGGGCGTGCTCACGACATTCAAGGACATTTGCATGAATTTGTGATCATTATCCTTCGTCACAAAAACAGTGTATCATGTCAAGCCACAAACCAAAAGGATTTTGGTAGGAATAAGTAAATAAATGGCTACATAAGTATCTCAGACAACACGGATTTGGATCCAAAACTGTTTTTGTTTTTTCTCTACCAACTTCCTGCAAAGAAGGCAGAACACAGCTAGGGTGACAGATGAAAGCGAATGTCACACAGCACCCAGGCCTCTCCGTAAATGCCAGGTGCCATCTCTTCCTTGAGGAAGGAGAGAAAATAGGGACAAGTAGCCAGGAAGGCCTCCAGCAGGCAGGACCATCTGCCACCAGCCCTCACACAGCCCCAGTGAGCTGCGGGGGCCAATGCTCGAGCAGAAAACTCTCCTGCCAGCTCCCATCCCAGCACAGCTCCTCTGCAGAGAGCTGCTGGACGTATCCCAGCCTGACTGACTAGATAAACGTAAAATCATGAGTAGCAGCACTCCTTGGGGCAACCAGCACAGGCTGACTGAGCGTCGCCCACCTGGAACAAAGCTGGGGATCAAAAGCCTAAGCAGCAGGGAAGCAAAGCAAAATCTCCAAAACTGTAAGGCTGGCACAGCCAGACAAACATCTCCAGGTTCAAGTCTCTCTGCACTCCCCACAAAGTCTCTTGTCTTTATACATGGGGCACAAAGTCAGCAAAGTGAATATTCACCTGGACAGATTTATCCCCATTTTTTTTTGCTTGAAGTATCTCCATCCATCCTGCCATTTAGCAGGGATAGGAAGGAGACATGCTTCCACACTTGAGTTTTATTAATGCAAACTTTATTAAATTATTAACAAATTATTATTGTGCCCTTCTTTACAACTGTAAGAGATACACTAAATCTACAGAATGACTTTTTCCCAATCAAACAGCCAACGTATGACTGGTCCTACGGGACCTGCAGCTCTGCTGACCAGCATCCCAGACATGGAGCAGGGAGGTTCTCCAGCTGTGCTGCCACCAGGATTTTGCTCACATTCGTAACACTCACAGCCCACTCCCACCAGGACTCTCTGACTGCTTCTATGCTCTTCCTGCAATCTGGAAAACAATATCACCAAGTAAGCATAGAGGCCCAAGCAGTCAGGGAAACATCTGGAAGGCAATCACCTGGCAAGGCTCGGGATCCTCACCCATGCCTGCCACATGGGTGCCCTGGCACAGCAGCACAGTATCCATCTTTTGCAAGAGGCTTTAGTCAAGATTCTTCTGTTGTTTGAGAAGCAATGCAGGCAAATCTTAGGAAACACAAACCTCATTTGTGATACAAATTTTTTGTGAAAAACCTAAGAACTTACTAAACAACCCTGTCCATGCACTGCCAGACATCTGGCAAGCCTCATCCACAACCAGCTTTTTTACTGCAGGCACAAGGCATTTACCAAGAAGAAGCTGCAGGTGTAACAAGACTCACCCTAGCTTTAAAAGATTCAGTCAGTTGACTGAAAACCCATGCTGGGAAGTTGATGAACTAAATTCAGGCAAAAATTAATATTCCAGGGGCTCCCCATCCTCCTAGCATCTGTAGGTTTTAGCTGCACATTTGCAACACCAGTTTCAGGGTGAACAACCACTTGGGAGAGCTCCCCTGTAATCTTCACCTGCCCCCTCCAGCCATGCCCACTTTCAGGGAAACCCATGGCTCTGTCTGTGTAGGTAAGGAAATGTCTCTTACATTTTGCAGGGCGTCTTGGTACTGTGGCAGTGATGAGAGCTGTGACTCAGAGTGGTATGGGGACAATCCTTTCCTCAGAGTCCTCAGGTCCCCCGTGCTGGACTGCTGCAAAGACAACAGAAAATAGGACAGTCCATATTAACGAGAAGAAAGAAAGCTGTGCCCCTCCTGCTGTCCTGGCTTTTCCCCTGACCACATCTGTCCCCTCCTTCTCCCTGCACCAACAGTGACAGTGAACATTGTAATAAAATGCTTTTTCCATGTCCAGCCCTAGAGAAAACACCTGTAAGCAATTGGAGGTGAACTGTTCAAGGTCTGCTACACTGTAATACAGCAAGAAGGCATTTTTGTTTTACCTAAGTTCCTACATGCTCAATAAAAACATTTGTTAAGATGCACATAAAAAAAAAAATTAAGACTTCAGATTAAATCGAAATCAGCAAAAAAATCCACAAACCCCAAACAAACAAACAAACAAAACAAACAAAAAACCCACCCAAAAAAGCCACACCAGGAAACATTTTCTAGATTGAGGGTTTGTAAGCAGTGCTACTATGATTCACCTAAGCTTGCAAAATGCGTGTTGACAGGAACAATTTCTTATTTGGTTACAAATTTGCTTGCACCCCCAGGTCTTAAACACAGTCAAATAAATGAAGGTAGTCTATACGACCCTAGAAACCAGATAAATGCAACCAATAGTCTGCACTCAAAGGGGAAGGAGCACTGGGTGTTAGGGGTACTGAATAATCTCCCTGGGACAAAGTTTCTGCCTTGTCTTTTTAACTCTATCTGTGATCTCGAAATGCGAAGAATGAGAAGTGTTTCTCATTTACAAAAGTGCACCCACAAAAAGCCAATACACAAGTAGCCAAAATCAAAGGTCTGGGAGAAGATTCTATCTTTATCACCAATAAACATCCTCATTAACTTTTCATATTTTTAAGAGTATCAAGCAGTGCACTGTCCTCTGTTTTAAAGCTAAAAAATCACGACCTTTCAGATTTTTATGCTCCATTAAGACTTTCGACTTGCATTTGCTACAGAAATGATGTTTTCTACTTCAAAAGAACCAAAGAAAAGTCATTGGAGCAATAAAATTTAACAGGAAATCTCATAAATCAACTCAATGGTATATAAAAACCCCACAGTAACCCAAAGGCCTGAACATAACAAAGACTTCGGAGACTGTTGCCATGCACAGATCTCTGGAAAGATCGAAAGTTCATTTCCATTTCCTGCTCAAAGAGAAGAATTGGTGCACTCTGAGTGGATGCATCATTTTCTATCAGTGTCAGAAATATTTTCTTGTAGCTACAAGGCCTGTTTTAGTTGACATCCAGCTTTGGTTTTATTTCAAAATGTTGTTTTCCTAGGTTAAAACTTCTAAAGTGACCCAGTCACTTCACAATTCTGGAGCCCTCACCCTATCAACTTTCCTTTTATAAGCTGTGAAGAGAAAGGCAGTTCTCAAGAAAGCCATCATGAGAAATGGAGGTATGACCCAATCTGCTGGGAACTGTTGAGTCTCACACAGAATGAAGTGACACAGAATGAGTTCAGCATATCAAATATCTGGGATTCCCCTGAATTTACGAAGAGAGAAGATGTGACCTATATTTCTTTCACATTTCACAACAGAGATTCAGAGAAAGAGAGAGATCTGAAGGAGATAACTCCTTCTGAAGCTGAAAAGTGACTGCTGCAAAACTGAGTTTCCACCACTATTCCTGGGAGGTATATAATTTCAAAGAAAGGTTAGCAGGTCACAAAGGAAGATGATGAGAAGACTCTTAGTTTACTGGCAGTGTCCCAGGCATGTGATGTCTCTTGGTGGTTATCCTGAAAGGATTTCACCTTGGCTGGTTATGCTCCCACTGCCCTGCTGTGTGCAACCTCTTCTCCACTCTTGTGTGTGCATGGGGACACAGCAACCTCCTGGAGAGGTCCTGACACTCTGCTACCCACTCCTTTAGGCTGTCAGCTCAGGAGCTCAGGCACTCTTCCCTGACATTTGTGATGAAGGGGCACTTGCGTGGCCAAGGGAAAACCAGAATAAAACAGCAGAGCCAAAATGTGAGGATGTATCTTTGTGCTGGAGACCCCAGAGGCTGCAGATCTCCTTGAAGTCTCTGCTCCAGAAGGGTGTGTGTTGCCTAAACAGTTTAGAGGCCGTGGATTACCCAGACTTTTGAAAACCACATTGAGACCTGCATGCCATATGATTGTGGGGCACCAGAAGCCTAGAAACAGGCCTGAGAAAGAGAAATTTGGTGGACACTTGTTCGCATCCCAGTAACTTGCTGTCTTGCCCCCAGATCTGAATGGGTTGGTCTACACTGGATTCTCCATGTGTTTCATTACATTACAGCTTGTCCTCACAGAAAGTCAAAATACTTTGCCCACCTAAAGAAGGAGGACAACCAAACCCAAGTCCAGACAACACTCAGTATCACACTGCTGTCACTAAAAATACACTAGTTTAAATTGATTTAATTAACTGCCCTATGCTCCTGCCTGGAGCAAAAGTCTGCATTAATTTCAATTTGGCTTAAATTGGTTGAAATTGTGTTGGTAAATACACAGATACAGTCAAAACTCTGCTCTAACAAGTGTTTATAATGCATTAGTTCTACTGCTTTTTTAAAGCAAATCCCATTTAAGACAGCACTAGCGTGTGACGAAACTATTGTTAGGTTGTTTCAATGGCTGCTGATTATGAATCTGACCTAATGCATTCAATTTGATGGAAAGATTCCCACTGAGTTCAATGAACATCAAAACAAGCTCTTAATTAAAGAATAGAAAGGGAAAAGAGAGAAAAAAAAATAGGACAAGAAAAAGAAAAGACATCTAAGAAATAAAAATACTGAGATCTATCCAGAAGAGGAATGAGGTGTTTGGAGCAGCAAGTCGGTTTGCTAGGGCAAAAAGAGTCTTCACCTGCCATTATTTATACGACATCCCTATCAGAGATGGGCAGAGTAGACTTTTTCTTCCCACTGTCTGTCATAAAGCCAGCCCCTTTCATGAGCACTCCACTCAACGCAATTTTCCTTCTATATTTTCTAGAAGTTCTTTGGAAATGTATCTTACTCTAATTGCTTGGGGTTTTTTTACAACAGGCTACCAATCACAGCTCTGCACTATTTATCTTCCCTGTACTAAAAGCAAATGGGTATTTTTTCACCATAGAAAGAAAACTCCTTTTTCTTCCTTTTTAAAATTAAAATGGTGCAGTGACACATATTCAACAGACCTCCCTAAACATTTGTACATTCCTTGGGCTTTGTTATAAGTGTTAGAGCTAACCAGGGAAAGAAAGTGAATCCCTCATTAAAAAGCAATATGACTAATGATGCTTCAGAATGAGCAGCCATTACTCCACTTAAACCTAAATTAAAAATCCTGATATTTGCATTGTCAATCCACTCACAAAATGAAATCTCTTATTACCTTACCCAATTTTCATTACTGAGATGTAAGTGGATCCCAAATTGCTTTTCTAGTCACAAAGACATTTTAAAAGTAGAATCCCTGATCATCTCTGTTCATCATCGTTGCTGGAGATTATCTCAAGCAAATGGGCAACATATCTATAATAAATTATCCTTCAGGTAAAATCATTTCACATTTCTGCAGTTTCAGGGAATTTATCAGCGAAATCATTTTCATCTGAACTAAAACTCCGTGGGAGCATGCAGTCTCAACTGAACTTTTATTGGAAACGTTTCCTAAGCTGAGGAGCAGAGACAGAAGGAGGGACACAGCAGAGGAGACCAAGTGAGAGCTCAGGAGACTCACACACTTGCCCCCAGCAAACACCAACAACTGGCCACTGACTACTCCAGAGTGGCTCTTGCTCTCTTACTGCGAATATTTTTCAAACCCTCGTTTCATCCATATTAAAAAAAAACAAAAAAAAAACCCCAAAAAAAACACCAAGAAAAACCCAAAAAAAAGATGTCCTGACTTTCACAGTGGTACAAAAGTGCAAGACCTGCCCTCGGTCTAACTCAGTGCTTCTCTCCACAGCGCTGCCTCCCATTCCCAGCTGACAAGCCTGCAGAGCCAGCACCAACACCTGCAGCACAAACCTGTGCCACACACTGCCAGCACCGACACCTCGCCGTGGCAACTCCGACACAGTCAGCCGTCAGTACTCGGAAATAATGACATAACATTTACTGATTAATTTTTCAACTAGGCAGAACTTAAGAGTGACCCCAGAAGATACCGTACTTGGACCAAAGCCTTTGTCAGCCCGTTATGAAACAAATGGGAACAGACATGCCCCTCCCACCAGGGAAGGGAGTTTGGCCTACTCCTATCAATGAGAAAAGTGTAGGGCCAACAAATCAAGTTTTTTAGTAAAAATAGACTGCTAACCCAACTTTTTTTCTGTGTAGAAAACAGAAGCAATTTGATTACAGAAGCAATTTGATGGGTGGAAAATGGTATTTTCCATAACAAATAATGTATAATTTTAAACTCTTGAGATAGAAATTAAAGTCTTTGTGCTTACCAAAGTCTAAAATTACATTTAAAAAAAAAACAAACAAAAGAAAACAAAAACAAAACAACGAAAAAACAGCAAACACTTGTTCCTATCAAAGCTTTCTATGCTGCTAGCAAAGAGAAGAAATGGTGGCCTCTGACTTTTTGACCCGCTGTGCTGAGTGATTCAATTGAAAAATAACACAAATAACACAAGAAGATGGATGGTGTTTGTGGTATTTTAAGGTCAAAGTACTACAAAGAAACATTTATTTTCCTCTCAGTTTCTGTCCAGTAAAGTCAGATCAGTACTGTGGCCATGTTGGACTAACTGTGAAGATAAAGTGTTGAAAACTTAGAGACAAGTCAGACAAATCGTCTTTTCTGTTACCCTTCAGTGTTACTTCTGATAGAAGGGAGAAAAAAGAAGACAAATATTTAATTCTGAAATACTTTGATGCAACAAAATGGACTGTTCTTAATGTAAATTAAATACAGAAAGACAGAAGTTTACTTGACAGAAAGTTCTCAGCTTTTATGAAAGAGATTAGCAGAAAACGATTTCAATTAGAATTATGTGCTGAAGTGACCAAGGAAAATTAAAAAGCAGCACTGTCAGCTCCCAGTAATTCATGAAGTAGCATTCAAAACAGAGTTGTTACATAAGTAGCCTTTAATTGAAAACATTTTTTTTTTCCTTACGCATAAGTCGTAACAGATGAAGGCTGAAAAGAGGTTAAAAAAAGTATTTAATCATAAATGATCAGTTTGACCCTGTGCCCTGTGGAAATATTAAAGGCTTCACAAAGGGTCACAGCTTCCCTTCTCCCCATGGGCTGTTGGGGTCATTCGGGAGCAGTTTGGGTATCTAAACATGGGCATCCTGTGCCTGAGCATATCCAAGGCACCCGTGGAGCCTTGGTAGATGTGATAAAGAGCGGCTGGAGACCCACATCCTTCTGTGCACAGCAGGAGCAAGGAGGGACAGGCCTGGAGTCACCTGAGGACGGCAGCTCAGCACCTGAGGCGCCGCTCTCTTCACCGCTTTGTAACTCATTCCTAACCTCCTGCGTTGTGAAAACTTTCTCTCCTGGTGCACAACTCATTTTAAAAAACACACAACAAAGCACCAGTTTGAAGGTGAGGAGTCCTACAAAGCCCCTTTTTGTTTCCCTCTGGGGAGTCCCTTTATAAAGGGATGGCAAAGCGTGTCCAGAATACAAGGAATCAAGCACACACGAGGCACTGACAGCAGACTTCCCAAAGGGCTGTCATTTCCGAGGGTTTATAATAATCAGCTTCGTTTTCCTGCAACGCAGACCCACTTGCACTAAGCTCAAGAGACAGCAGATTACACACCTCACCACTTAAATGTATTAATATTGTATCTGCTTTCAACATAACTTTAGAAGAAATTATGTAACAGCATGAAATGCAACTGGACGGAAAGGAATACTGCAAGGAACTCAATATTGACAAGAGAGCATACCCTTATTGACACCAGTTCAGAAGATTTTCTTTGGACAAATTACTATGCCACACCAATACCCTGGCCTCTGACAGACACGCAATTTCCATTTTTTAGTGGCTACCTCCCCTTTTACAAAGCACAGGATTTCCTTCAGCCATCATTTAAACATCAGAGTAAACCTGGTCCTTAGCAATAGAGCAAGGGCATCACAGCCTGACCATATAAGCCCATAAGGATCTGGGCTTATGATTTGGGTAATTCTCTATGTGAAAAAAAAAATATATAATAGAAGTCTATATTTAAAAAAAAAATCATTCTTACTTCAGATTTTAGTTTCACCCCACAAATCTTGGATGTTAGATGGAAAACTCTGTTGAGACCTTGGCTTTTGATTATATACATTTGTGAAGAGGAAAAAAAAAAAAAACGCAGAAGGTTTTATTTCAGCCCACTGTGTCAGGCTGCCTTCATCTTTATAGACTCTTGCACTGCTCATTACCTGGATTACTTGCCTGTCACTGTAATATAAATTCTTAACCTACCAGCAACAATACTCTAAACCATAATTGTTCCAGTAATTGAAACTACCTCAATTTTGACACTCAACAACCCATTGTTTGCAACTGAGTAATTAAATGGAAGGTTTAGCTCAAAATCTTTTCCTGTTATTTGCTGTAGCAATTTAGCTGAAAGTGCCCACTTCTCTTCACATAGGCAAATGGCATTGACTTGAACTTGGCCAAAACACAGATATTACTAACCAATGTCTTTTGCACAAGTACAGGAGGGAAATAAAAATAAATTAGTGGCATATTTAATACATTCCGATGATTAAAAAATGGAAATCACCAACATTAGCAAGTGAAAGAATAAGCAATCAGAGCCCTAAACAACCAGCAGCAGTATTAAAAGGCAGCCCCCAGATTCAAAAAGCTGCTCGTGGATGCATTAGCTCTCTCTACCTTACTAAAATTCCGTGGCAAGCTGTTGCAGTCAGCCAGTTAGAAGGGAACAGAAGCATTTGGAAACTTAAAAAAAATAAAGTTATTTTATCATGATGAAAAAAACCTGTATGTTTACCACAGATGAGCAAATGGTCTTATACACAGCACTTGATAAGATAATATTATTATTTGAACTTCAACCCCTTTTCCCATATTCATGAATGAAGCCTTGCAGAACCCATTATTATCTGCACAAACATTAACACCTTTCTATCTAGATTCAGAGCATGGTGATCCCCCTCAAAGAGTTGATAAAGCTTGATCACCTTACTCTTCTTCACAGCTACAGGCATTCTGCCACACCCGCAGAGGTCAATGGCACCACCAGAGCACACAGCTCTGTAAGAACGGCCTGGCTCCAGGTAGCCTTGGGTATCACAGCAGAGCAGTGATATTTCGCTGAGCTAAAGCAAAGCAGAAACACATCTCAAATAACATAAAGGAGGTGGTGCAAAGCACCTGCTTTGCACAGCTCTCACATGGGCATCAAGGCAACAGCCCCTGTTTCTCGTGGCCTCAGCACCATGAGCGAGTGGCCCTGTCGGGCAGGCTTGTGCCCCAGAGAACATCCCCTACCACGTGACCTTGCACAAACATTTCCCCCTTATCTCATTAATCCATGTTTTAGTGTCTCATGCACCAGGAATCTGAGGGATGGGCAATTTCACTGTGTGAAGCTAGCAAATAATTGAATTAAGGTTCAGTAATTGCAGTTATCACTACAAGACATGTTCAAGCAAAAATAAGCTCAGCAAAGCACATATCTGACTTTAAGTATATGTGAAGAGTCCCATTAGCTTCAACAGCATTTATCAGGCAAGTTGGAAATTACACACGTGAGAGTGCAATAAAAAAGCAATGTATTTGATTTTGAGAGAACTCTGCAAATAAGGAAAAAAATTAAGGGATGAGATTAAAACTATTTAACATCTTCCATGTCATGCAATAATATGAGCTTTCTGTAAGAGGACAGGTTAAATTCCTTTACACTGGTTCATGTCCCTGTTGTACATGCAGCACATCGGCGGATCACTCCTGAACTGGTGACAAAGGCTTTAGAGGATAACGGTCTGTCAAGACACTTCTTCTCCTGGTTCCCTCTTCAGTATTCAGCCAGGAGGTCACAAGCACAGCCTCAGCCAGTTCCATCAGTAAACCCATCCTCAGGAGTTCATGTGGAATTGGAAATGCATTTGGGCATTGAGACATGGCTGGATCTCGGCCATTCACAAACGTAACACAGGGATGAGGATCCCCACTTCTGCCTACGCTCTGACTTCCCCCTCACATTGTGATCTGTGTTCACAGAAGCTGGAGGGGCAACCAGATTTCACCTGATTGCATTGGTGACAGCTGGAATTCTCTAGTGTTGGGGCAGCTAACAACTTTGGGAAAGGCAGGAGACAGTCAGTAAGAGGCTTAGCAGATTTTACCATGTAAAATTACTCTTGGAAAAAGGCTTTTAATAGTATCTCAGTGGGGTACAGGGAATAAAAGCAGTGCAAGTTTCAAACCTCTCCATTCTCTGTAGCAACTGAGGTAGGGAACTTTAGTACACTGTTAATATTCAAGAATGTCTGTATTTTTGTCCTCTTGTTTTAGATCTGCAGAGAAAGATCAAGCCCATAACTCACAGGAGACTCAGATAATCAGTTCAAACCAAATTGCAGTATATAATTATAATCACCCAACTGGCAGGCTTTGCTCAAGAGGAAATATGAGCTGGCATGGCTGAGAGATTCAAGTATCACAGCCTATAACCCAAATAGAAATGCAGCTCAATAGTTAACAAACCCAAAGGTGCTGTAGCCATTGGCATTCCATGTAGCCCAGGTCTGGTCTGTGGCTTGCATGCCACGAGTTTCAGAGTCACAGACTAACACAGCCCATCGTGGCTCGTTAGAACCAAAATCAGTGTCTTTACTAGGGATGCCAGTGGAGAAGCTAAGGAATGCTGCCTCAGTTCCTCCAGGGAAGCAGATGTTGATAGGAATGTAGTATCAAGCACAGGTCTAGACCATCCCCTGGAGTCACCTTTCATTTTCTCCTGTCAACTGCACTCCAGGCAAGGAGGCCAAAGGGAACCACTGCACCTCCTCCCAAAATCTCAGCCACAGCAACACTGCTGGGCTGCCTTCAAGGCACTCCTCACATCCCATAAAACAACAGAGTTGTCAAGAATGAGAAAAATAAAGACCTGAAACCTCTCCTGAAAAATCACCAAAGGTCCCTTGCAGGATTTAGCTCACGCTGGGCACCAGCTGACTGAGGGCTCTGCTGGGCACTCAAGTCCCTCTCCTCTGGAGGACCACTCGGATGTTCCAAGCCTCCTGCTGAACCAGGACTCAAACAGTCCAGGAGAATCAATTATAGCCAGGCTCAATTTTTATGAGATAATCTGAATATTCTTTAAAAATCTCTTATAAAGATTAAGATTTGCATTTTTGGCTTCATGAAAAACAAAACAAAATTGAAAATCTTGTCATAAACTTACAGTTTTGAGTAAAGAGGCTTTTTTTTTCCAAAGCAATGAATGATTAACATCCTTCCCATTCTTGCCCAAGTTGTTTTCAGATATCAGACTCTGAATTTTTCTTGATCTGGGCTTGAATTTGGCATTTTACTCATTGCAAAAATCTGTTTTTAAGCCTCTGCAGTTATTGCTTAGTTTCCCCTCAAGACATTTTTCAGTACTTCTCAGATGGACCGATCACTGAAACTCTGTGTACTTTGAACCTCTCCACATGTTTCAAAGACACAAAAAGCTGCTTCTTCGTAGCCTGATCTAACTGCAATTAAGAGCTTTTTCCCTAGCCCTGTCCTCATACAGAGAAAAAAAGTGGAATCTAGTGAAATTATTACAAAGCTGGTTAAGCGCAGGATATGACTAATCCCGTATTTCACAGCTGGAGGTTAAACTGAGCCTCATTAAACCCAATGTTCTTGCCTACCCACAACAGAGACAAATGGGGCATGGCAGGGCTTTGCATGTGTGCATCTCTCTCACACACACTTGAACACTGAAATTCAGCTCCAGCCCTTCCAAAATTTTAAGTTGCAAGAAATTATATGGTGGTCTCAAATTTGTTAGACTCAATTAACCCAGTATGTCTCTGTCTATCTGTTAGTTGACTTCTGGAAGCAGATCTTTTGACTTATATTTCCTAGGTTTTTAGGGGGCTCTGTTTACATTCTTGTAAAATCCCTGGATACCACAGGTGACAACCCCCAGAACACACAGGACACCACCCAGACTTCATTATAAGTTGCAAAAGCTCATTTCTGTCACTGATCATGCATTTCAGAAGTGCATGAATGTGAGAGAATATTTATTTTGGTAGGTAGCAGCCCAAGCCCCTGATGTCCAAAGTAAACAGAAGGAACCCCACTGTCTTAAAGGGCTTGAAGGTATTTTGAACTGCACCTGTAAAACTGTACATTTCTTATTTGGGGAGGAAAAACATTTTATTCAATAGGTACATATTGTTACTTACATCTCAAGTCAACTTATTGGATAACAAATTGGTCAGGTCAGTCTTGTCACTGTAACTCGTAAAAGAAGAAGGTGAAATGGAACACATTTGGACATTGATTGGTTTTGCATGCTATATTTTTTTGAACACTCTGCTGCCACAACTAAGTAAGCAACATTTGAGGGATTCTGTTATCATGTTTTGCATTTACACATGTAAGCAATGCACTGCACTTTCAAAACTATATCAAAGTTTTGGTCTCAAGAGAGAAGGTTTCATGAAAATCTTGTTCTTCAAGAGCTGTACTCCAAAATGCATGGAGTCCTGTAGGAATTCTCACCGTTGACTTGAAAGGAATATTTGGATGTGACCCCAAATACAAATCTCCTTTTTTATTACTTAAAATTAATATGCAGCTAAACATTTAAACACTGTCTAAAAATGATAATAGAGTAACTGAGGGCACATCCCCTTCAGTATTCTGAATTTAAATGGAGACCAACTGCCTGGAAAGCTTTCATGTCTGAGTTGCTCTGTATTACAAAAAGAAAATCCAATTTCCCTTGTGAGACCTTAAATTAAAGCAATTATACTTATCCTCCTCACGCACAAACAATAGGTAGACTTTGGGGAAATTAGACAGGTTTGTAATTTTGTTCCTGTCATGGTGAGTGTGTGCAGTGCTCCTGGCACAAGCCATGGCCTCAGACAAACCTCCAGAGCCGATTCATGGAGAGGCCCAAATGCTAAGATCTTATAGCAACTCTGAGAGCCGAGAGGCAACTCTACAAGCAGAAACTGTTAATGGCAGACTTGGCACAAACCGACTGATAACAAAACAACAGAGGAAATTGCACTCTGACTCTCCTGGAGCCAGCCAGCACATTGTGGGCAATTTCTTTTTCTCCTCCTTGGGAAGAGATCAGGCTCTCCACTGAATGGCATTTACATCTTTGTTCTTTGCAGTACTAACGATTGTCAGGCTCTTTTTGACCCTGGGGTCCAGATTTTCCCCCTTGTTTTCAGAACAAATTGCCAGAAACTGCCTGCTGAGTGCATGGTTGTGCCAGGATCCCACTTGCCTAAGAATTGTGGCAGCCTGCAGATGCTGTGACCATGAAAGTCCCTTGCTCAAACACCTCAGCTCTGTTTTAACAGCAGTGTTACAGGCATTGCCTACTATCATTTTATTAACTCTACAGCTGCAGCCTTCTTTTAATTCAGGAAAAGCACGCGGTTTCTTAAAAGTAAGACTAAGAGCAGTTTTCAAGAACTTCTAGGGATGCTCTAAAGATCTTCCAAGGATAGTCTAAATCCCAGGCAGCTAGCAGGCTGAACTGCTGTGAAGTGCTGGTGCTACTGAAGTCTGCTTGGCAATTTTAATTAAATACTCTTATGTTCCTCATAAATCTCAAGGGCTGTCACTCCCTAGAGAAGAATTTTTTTTTTGTTTCTGCTCTGCACCAGAGGACTTGAAATTTTCCATGAAAGAGGCACCAGTTACTTAGAGCCTCACCTGCCCAATGCATCTGCTTCGTTAAAAGCTGGGCTTTTTGAAACAAAAGTGTGTAATTTGCCCTGAGCATCTCTGAACAGAAAAATGCCTCTGGCATTCCTGCTCTCAAAGGAGAAGGTAGACACAGCTCGGTAGAGACCATAAACTGAAAGGTGTAGCCAGCCCATGGTGCACAGTACTTAGTTACAAGGAGAGAGAACAGTGATGAGTCCACACAGCCTATAACCTTCAGTTTTAATTAAAAGTGTTCAATCCTTGCGAGTGTACAGAATGAGCTGAAAATGCAAAATAATGTGAAAGAATGGCCAAAAGTTTATTACTGTTATTATCTCTAAAATGTATGCTTTAGTTATGAAACTACCCAGAACTGACCTTTGTTGCTCCTAAATGTCGTAAATACAGGTCTCTCTAACCTTAAGGGGAAAGTGTGTAATTAAAAATTCCTTTTTGTTCAAGGGGCAGTATGAGATGGCTTAAGGGGTCTATTTTGTGCTTGGACACTTCCAGTTCAGAGGAATGGAAAGCAAACATGGTCTCGCACCTCAGGGATTATATCTTAGCAACATGGAAGGTATCCTCACCTAGTCAACCAGATACCACTAAGGAAAGGTTAACACCAGCTCCTCTGGGCATTTCCCACAATGACACAGAGAAAAATCAAGACTTCACCCACATGATGTTGCACAGACCAAATGTATGCACACAGCAGAACTCAATGCAATTCTACCCTGGAGAATTTGAGACTACAAAAGTGATGCCCATGAAGGTCTCCAAAAACAACGCCCAGCATTTCCTAGAGATTACATTCATTTTCTTTACACTACAACTAAAACTTCCAGAAACCAGCTACACTTGTGATAAAGGCTCACACCATCCCCACCGGGCTCTGTGGGGTCTTTGCCCCTGTGGCTACACCACAGACACCTACCAGCACTGGAGAGCAGGACTGAGTGGTCTTTTCTGGTAGTGGCATTTGCTACAACCTTTCCCCAAACAATCGAAACCAGGGCAACAAAAGTTGTGGGTTGCCAGAACTGCTGCCAGAGGTTTTGCCAGCACAGCAATGCCATCCAAGAGCATGACCTTCCAGCTGACATGGCCACGCCAACAAAACATCACAGCATAAACTGCGTCAAAAAAGGTAAAAACTGGAGTAGTTTCTCCTCAGAGAAACAAAAACAGGGAGAGTGACGCCTACTGATGGGTTAGCAATGTCAGAAGCATATCATTTTCCAACTGGAAATACATGTCTCCTTCCCTAGAAAGCAAAAGAAGTCAAAACAACAAGAAAACCCCACATACATGGCTATCATAGTAACACCCTTATCTCTATTTCCTTTTCTCCCCCTCCAGTGTGGCTTGTGAGATGGTATTTCTTGATCTCCAAGAGTAAGAAAAGCTCTCTCCATTAACCCGTCCAAGTAAGTCACTAGAAAAACAGAAGTGTGAATCCCAGCACACCTGTGCGGCGGGTGACATGTACAGCGTGGAGCAGCTGCCAGGCACGGGCTGGGGAGCTTTTGCCTGTCCCACTGAGGCTTTTTTCTAAAGTGCTTATAGAGGAAGGATATGTTGAGAAGCAGGAGAAAAAGTGCGAGCTTGGGATCCCCTGCAACAATTTGATTCCAGAAGCAGCTACAAAGACACCACTCTCAGCACACCTTCACTCCAGAGATGCTGAAGAAGATAAAGCAACAAATCTCACTCAGGATACACCAAGCCAGCAAAGGGGTATTGTGTCACTGGCCACTGGAATATAAATCCGGCCACAAAGCTTGCAAATATCCTTTGCAGCACCGGCCTTCTCGGGTTTCTCTGGATGAAGCACTATTTCAGCTCTATGTTCAGCACTTGGAAGGAAGCCAGGAAGACTTCCATAACCACCCCTGATTTGTTAATCCCTTAATGCACAGACACTGTTTGTTACTTAGGACGTCAGGTTTCATCGCTCCTCAGCATGCTGGTGATAGAACTTCTTCACACCAGGCTGCAAATATTATTGCAAAGTCAATACTCCCAGGGTGAAAGCCAAGCCAAGTTAAAATGTGACTTTGGTGTTGACAAGCCAGTTTGGCACTGCAGAGTTCAAACAGCCAGGATCACCTGGCAACTTTCAAAACAGGAGAAAGTTTGCCAAGATCCTTTTTGACTAGAGTCTTATCCCAAGATCTGTATTGTAATAGCTAAACAGTTTCCAATCAGACAAAGCAAGTAAAAAAACAGTAAGTGGATTACACTTTTTGGGAAAGTGCTGGGAGCTATAGGTACATATGCATGTGAGTTTGTGTCTACACAGATCTTCCTAATCTTTCTCATTAAAAGAGAAAAAAATCCAGATCTGGGTGTGTAGCATGACAGACTGGAGGTGATGCAGCTCAGTATTCCCAGGGAGTTCAGCCAGCCCATGGTAGCTTCAACAGTCCTGTTGCCCTAAGGAAATCTGACTCCTTGCTTATAATAAATAAAGTTATTTCCCGAATGCGATCTAAAAGAGGTTGGATCCTGCTCTTTTCAGAGGGCCACTGAGACATCACACAGGGGCTGCACAGCACATCACAGTCAGGCTGGCATCAGTGCCTGCGGTTGGTGGGGAGGTGGCTGGCCTTCTCCAGAACACAGAGCTATTTTAAGGTGATTTCCCTCCCTCCCGGATTCAAATATTTGTAATAACACAGCCGAAAGGGTGATGACACCTGAGGACAGTGGAGGAAAAGGCACAGCCTTCACACCCAGGGCAGCATGTAGGTGAAGGGCTGATGCACGAGCCTGAAGCAGACTCACACACCCCAAAACTAACTGGGTTTCATCCTCCCAATGCAATAAGCCCATGCAGCTATTTGGCCCCTATTCATTATCACCATTAATTACCAATTTTTTTTTGACCTCCTAAGGCAGATCTGACAGAGTAATGTGTTCGGCTGTGGCAGGACAAAGCCAGGCCAAGGGCACATCGAGCCCATCCCTGAATCCATGCACATCCCAACTGTCCACACGCAGACCATCTGCCTATCAATAGCTCCAATTAAACAGTCTCGGGGGTTCGACCGCCAGCAGCACCAGCTCAGTCACAGTTTGGGAGAAAGACAGAGGGAGCTAAAATTGAATTAGCAATCGATTAATACATGAAGCAACTCCAAAGCTGTTGAGTTGAGCACCCTTTTGGGGTTTAACCCTTTGGGGTGCCCTATGAGTTTTGTTTCATGGCTAGTAATGCCAATGACTACGCTGGGAGAAATGAGTAATCTTTAAAAAAGCTCAGAGTCAGGTCAAAATGCGTATTTCAGAAAAAAATAACATTTGACAAAATTATGTTATACGGATTTCAGTAAGCATAGAGCTCTTTATTATTTTTGTTTGTTTATTTTAAATGAGAATGTTTTAGAAATGTGATCCTGGAACAGTCTATTCTCCAGTTTGGTGAAATGCAAAGAACAGCACAACATAAACTGGCAAAAAGGCATTTAAAAAAAATATTACAAGGGTTTTTTTATTTCCAGTCCTTATAATTGGGAAGAATCTGAAACAAAATGACTGTGAAACATGGTGCTTGAAGTAAGAAGCAAAGTATGGAAAAAAAACTTTTAAAATGCCATGGAGGTAGAACATAAAACAGTGAAAGGATGTGAAGAACAGGAAAAAAAGGGTAACTTTTCCAATGGTTTAAATAGACAGTGCCTTATTGAATGCAGCAGAGCTGCCCCTGTTTACACCAACTGCTGTGTTTTACAGGGGATCCAGAGGACACACCAGACAGAACCGCTGTTTTCTTCCCACTGCTTGACATTGCTATACAAAGACAGGTAAGCATCATGAGTGATCAAAAGCACAGTGGCACGTGGAGTAGACTTTGAAAGGGAGATGCAAGCAAAAAGTACCACTTTAGAGAATCTGTTAGGATTTAAGTAAGATCTAAAATAAAAGCTGGGAGCCTGCACCACACAAAACTATTCCCAAGGCTGTCCTTTGACAACAGTCTCCTCTTTCAACAAGATAAAAGTCAATGTAAATGGGCAAGCAAGACAAAATCCTACAGCAAGGACACAGGCAAAGCTGGACTCTCACAGCATCCCCAGGAGCAGAAATGAATCAAGGAGCTCTGCAGGGAGGCATTAATGCATCTCTGAAACACCCACAAACATAAACAGAGGATCCACTTTTTTTTCCTATTTTGTTTTTATTTTAACAAAAGGAGACCAAGTTCTATCTGTGCGGGGTTAATATGAATTATGTTCTTTCTAGGCAAGATGTTTACCACAAGACATTTTGCATTAAAATGGGCAGTCAGATATAACCATATGGAAACAGGAGAACTGAGCCACTCTAGTATCTATTAGGCAATAAAACCTACCTGGGAAAGAAGCTTGTTGTCATCCTCCAGCAGCTTCACTTTTGTTTCAAGTTGTCTGATATAGTTGGAAGACGAATCTTTAGGAAAAGAGAAAAAAAAAAACAAACACATTCAAGCTTCTTCAGCTACAGGCAAGTATTGTCAGAAGCAATGTTTTCCCACTCTGTAGAAGGCAAGTTTGGGAAAGACTTGATGAATAAACCCCTACGTGTATAGGGTGAGGGGGAACTCCGTCAACGGTCTTTTCACTAAAAAGCTGAGATTCAGCAACAGCAATATCTTCTGTGAATCTGCATCAATGCCAGTTTGAGGGGTGGGTGATACAGAAGGAAAGCGAAGTTGAAATACTGTGTTTTGTATTTTTATAAAAGTAATTTCCTAGTTTTGAAAGCTATTTTCATTCATCTAGAATGCACCAGAACACTCCACAACAGAACAAGATGTTTCCTTTTAGGTTTGAATAAACAACCCCTCCACACACGTGCCTTTTTCTTTCAAAAACAACTGAGAAACTCACAAAACTAAGTTGTTGGCACAGCTCTAAGAGGAGGTCAGTGCCACAACTCCCAGTGCTGTAAAAGAGGGAGAAGCGTATTCAGAAAGGCCACAGAGCTGCAGCATGCACACAGCCTGACGTACACAACAAGTGCCTACCCAGGACATCTGTTTTTTCTAGTGGAAGCACGTGACACTAACCAGAAAAATACCAGGACAATAAAACAGAGAATACCCTCACAAAAAAGGTAATATTCAACCTGAAGGAATGCAATGGCCGGTTTACCATTGCAGTAAGACAGCAACACCAGATAGGGTGGCCTGGCATAGAAGATAAGTTGCTGGAGAGCTCTGTGGGTGGCTTACTGCTCTCCAAAGCATCTGGCTTTTGTTTGAACTGTGCTTTGAAGAAACACATTTGAAAATTTCACAGGGAAGAAAATAAAAAAATCTGGGCAAACCTTTTCTCCATTTTCATTACAGCATGGTGAGTTCCTCCCATACACTTTGATCTTTGCAAAATTTCTCCTCCACTCATAATTTGAGTAGCAGAGGCCATGAGCTGTTACAGCAGGAGGAAAAGTTTTGCAACATAGGTATATGAAAAACTCCAAACATTTTCCACAGTTCCAAAAGGGCTCTGCAAAGTGCAAAATTATAATTTCCCTCATCTCATTTATTATGGCATGACTGCAGAAGCCACTGTTCAACCCCAGGGCTCCTTGCCGAGTGCAAATCAACGAGGAACAGGGTGTTAACGCAAGGGCCCCGGTGCCAGTGGGTGTGTGCTGCCAATGGTCAGCACCTTTTAGGATCAGTCCCCCAGGGTGAGCAGGCACCTCTGGCTGCAGCTCTGGCACACGAACACTCACCCACACACACGTTTGAGGTTTAGGCTGGCTCTGTGCTAAACAGCTTCTCTCTGCCTTTGCTAGTGGCAGCCAAACGCACTCGGCACTAAGCCTGAATGCTCCTCCTGGCCACTCTGAGAGCAGCTCAGCAGAAGAGCTAGCAGGGAAGCTACAGCTAATCACTAAGACTGCTTTGGCCACTCAAGGGAAAAACTGGAATATGCTCAAAAAAGTGCTACCATAGACCAGTGCCAAACCACACATAAAGGAACGGCAGGATGGATCTGAGTCAAGTGCCCATCTAAAGCACACTCTCAGAGGAAAAATGCTCAGTTTTTGGACTGGATTATGCTTTGTCCAAACCCAGGAAATCCAAACAAGTCCTCGTGAGAAAGGTTAAGAAGACACTGTAGGGAGCTATGTAAGTTCAGTGAACAGCGTAAGTGGTGCCAAGGTTCACAGCAACATCAGCTTGAACTGCAGGGACCACAAACTCGGCTCAACAATCACACTAACATGGAGGGAGTCTCCGGGTCAGAGGAGAAGAGAGCAAACCAAGTAGGTTATAGAATGAATCTAAAGAACCTTCCCTGTGAAGGCCTCGTGTACCACAGCATTAGCCACTCATATCTAAAGGCTGTGAGCAGAATGCTGCAGTAGATCGGTGCTGTAGTCAGCAAGATTTCAGGATCAGCTTGAAGAACTTGCAGAATTAGCAACGAACCTGTCCTCCAGCAGAGTGCAAGGGGAGTTTGAAATTGTTAAACATAAAGCCAGGAGGATCATGGATCCTTTGGTCTGACCTCCTCTGTGCCCCAGGCCATCACACTTTGTTAACGTGCCCCTAAATTCAGTACAATAATACCCATTTGGCTAAACAGTTCCAAAACCAGTCTCAATCTCTGCCTGAAGACAACCAGAGACTATTGGCTGTGTGCTGAATACAGCAGCTTCCACTGGTGAATCTGGTCAGATAAGGTGTCCTTCCCACCTGCATTCCAGCTTCACCGGTACCCTCATTGTGCTAGCAGCTACAAGAAATTTAGGCTAAGCGGATGAATGGTGACACAGAAGCTGTTGTGTTCAGGCTCTGAATGCTACAAGGACTTACTGACTGGTTGATGCAAAGAATAGAGCACGACTGCCAAGGAAAAGGAAACAGAGAATTATTTCCTCTCTGTGGTTTCATACCCCTTACCAAAATAAAGGGTACTCCTTGGGAAGGCAAGTCCTACATCCTCGGGAGCCAATGTACACCATAACTACTACCGGTCCTGAAAGCCTGACCTGAGATCTGCTAGAATTCTTCAGACACCACTGTTCAACCCCAAACCATGTTTGATGTCTGACCTCAGCCAGAAAACACCCTGTGGCAACATAAAATATATGTAGGGAAAAAAAAGAAAAAAACCTAAATGAGCTGTTTTGTCAGCAGAAGATGCTCCATCTTGGGCAAACGCTGAGAAACAGAAATCCCAATTCTTGCTATGGCCTCAGAGAAGAATCACCTCCATCTTCTGGACCTGCCTGTGTTGAGGCAGGTGCCAGATGAGCCATTTGCATCTTGACCTCAGTTTTAAAAAATCTCATAATTCTCACAACAGCAGGCAGTAACACTGGCAGACTAAGCAGTGAAACCCCATGCTAGGTCTCACCCATGTTATATCAAGAAACACATTCCCAACATTTTTCTGCCTCTGACCTTTCTCTTATCAGTGAGTTTCCTTCCTCTCCTGCCTTCCCCAGAGCCAGGAGACAAGGACAGCCCCACTGACCTATCCAGGAGAGGCAGCAGAGCTGGATCACTGACTGATCAGACCCCCTCATCTCTTTTCATCAGAAATCAAACAAATTATCCTCACTGCTGTGTCAAAGCCTGCTGCCAGCTGTGAGCAATGCTCCACCTTCACCAGCCCAAAAGCACTCTCCTCAGTGGCTCGAGCAGCTCCCAGACCCAGGTACTGGGGCATACCTCCAGCACACCCACCTAGTCACACCTCATGGCACAGATTTTGAGTCCACTCACACCTGCTAGTGCCCTGCTGGTGACCAGGCAAGTATGGAGGTCAAGGGCACGTGGTCAAGGATAAGCTTTCTGGCACTCTTTTTTCTCTGGCACTCAGTGCTGCCTGGGATGCCATCGGGGCCAACATCCTCCTCTAGTTACCCCTTGGGGCCACGAGAACCAGCTGCACGAGCAGTGGGTGCCTTAGAGGACCAGACGGCACCAGAGGGAAGGAATTTCCCACCAAAACATTTCACATCCCACTCAGCACCCTCCCTGTGGCAGTCATCACACAGAAGAGGAAGTCGGGGAGAGAGGCAGCAACGTGCCCTGCCAGGCTGCTACCCACGACAGCAAAACGGGTGAAAACTGTAATCACCATCAGCCATCGCTTACTTGCACAATGTAAATGCTTCAAGCTAAATTGTTCACTGTAAAACCTGAAGTCCTGTTTCCTTTACAAAGCCTTGGAAAAACTAATTGGATGTAGCTCCCCACATTATCTCCATTAGAGGTAGAAGAGCCACGTTCCAGCTCAGGAAGGAGCATTACTGTTATTTTCCACCCTCCTCAAGATTTACTGTTCTAAAAAACATACTCCATCTGGAATGGGATGTAATTCAGCTTGGATGTAATCTAGCTGAGTAACTTTTCTCCACATAGATAAACCACTTAATACTCATTACAGCTAAATGGAGGCAAGACGAATCACTCTACCTTGTTTTAACTCAATGGTCTCTCAGAGAGCAGGGAACTGCCTGGCTCCTCAAGCTTTGTAAAAACATAAATTAAAAATTGTTTTAACAAACAAAACAATCTTGCAGCCTGCAGAGCACAGAACAGTGTAATTTTAAAAGACACTTGTAGCCTTTCTGATTCTCATCTGAGATTTCAGAGGAATCTGTTCAGAGGGGTAAATATGATAAATTACACATTTATTTTGACAGTAGCAAAATAAATGGTTTTATTTCCTCGTATGCCAGTTCTCCAACCAGAAGCATGCAGAGCAGAGGTTCGTGTGGCAGCTGCGAGGTTGGGATAAAGACACTTTTATTTAAGAGCTTTTCATAATGAGGCGCCAGCACCTAAATGAATAGAAGAAAAAAACCTGCCCTTTACCTAGGGCAATTCACACCAGAGATGCCAGAAAAGGTTAATGCAGGTGTGAGTTGAGAAAATTGTTGAGAGCTCTTTCATGGGACTCATTCACAGCAGGACAGTACTTACACCCAGCCAGGGCAATACCAAACAACACGGCAAGAGCAGACTTGAACCAACAGAGACGCTTTAGTCCTCTTCCACGGCACCCCACTGAGGTTTGATGTGTCTTTTCGATTCGCCTTTTTGCTGCAATGCAGGGGTTACACAGTGTCCAGCTGGAGTGCTGGCTGGCAGGTCAGGGCCATGGTGCCCCACTCCAGCTCTGTCCCCACGTGCACCTCAGAGGTGCCCCACACAGCCAGGAGTGAGGCTGGACACCCACTGTTTCCACTGCATTTTTTCCCCAGGAGCTACCTTAACTAAGCATGATTTAAGACAGTAAAACATAGCTATGTTTTGTCAGTGTCCTGCAAACAAGGCTCTTCCTATCCTCATAAAAAGCAGCATCCCTAAAGGGATTCTCCCAAACCAAGGAGGAAAGGCACATGAAGGAAAGATGCTCTGCCAGATCTGCACCTTGCAGCCAGCTGCCTTCTTTGCATGATAGAATGCTGACATTTTCTCTTCCTCTCCTTCCATCAAAGATCATCTCATAAGAAGGCCTTCACCTGTGTTCAATAAAACACTTTGCTGTTTGTTGGCAGTTTCATTATCACATCTCTGCTCTTCCCCACCATATTTCATATTAGTATTGCTCTACTGGTCTTGCTTCTTGACACACACAAGCAGGCTGAGAAACGGCCAGTGGTTGTATTTTGTAAAGAAGTTGATTTATTAAAGCAACAGCACTCTTTCAGAGCAGTTGGAAAGCAGATGAAATTCACATATCTTGAATATTGTCATTAAAGGAAACTATTGGGAGAGAGGGACAAATGAACCAGCCTCTCTTTTTACTAGGCAGCCCCCATCTTTCTGTTCTTACCAGTAAACCCCATTCCCAATGTCCTGTTTCAGACTGGTTTGCAAGGCAAGTTTTCACAACAGGCTTAAGTCAGTGGATGGCTCAAATGTGAGCAGGGCCACCACAAAGCCAGTGCTGTGTTACTTTAATTTCACAGGTGCTGCCCTCTGCTATGGCACCACCAGGACTTTCAGGGAATGCTCCTTGGTTTGCCTTGGCATAGAATCTCAGAATAACCTGGGTAGGAAGGAACCTTTAACAGTCACCTAGTACAGCCCCTGCAGCAAGCAGGAACATCTTCAACTAGATCAGGTTGCTCAGAGCCCCATACACCTGTCCTTGAATGCTTCCAGGGATGGGGTATCTATCACCTCTCTGGGCAACCTGTGACAGTGTTTCACCACTCTCATTGTAAAAACTTCTTTCCTTATACCTAATCTAAGCCTGACCTCTGTCAGTTCAAAGCCATTAGCCCATCTCCTATCACTACACACCCTTGTAAAAAGTCCCTTTCCAGCTCTCTCATAGCCCCCTTTAGGTACTGAAAAGCTGCTCTAAGGTCTCCTTGGAGCCTTCTCTTCTCCAGACTAAACAACCCCAACTCTCTCAGCTTCTCCTCAGAGGAGAGGTGTTCCAGCCCTCTGATCATCTTCACATCTTCATGATCATCAGGTCCAAAATACCATACTCTGCTAATCCCGAACCCCACGCCTTTCCAGCAGCAGCTTAGGCACAGTTTGGGGTCTCCCTCGAGATGTGGTAAGAGAATACAAAACAAGGTCTATGGTAAACAGAAGCTCCCAGCGTTTTGTACCTCTGCATGATATTCAGCAAGCAAACCATACTAACCTGCTCTACCTCTTGTTCCACCACCTCATTCACCGTGGGTTGTGTAGGAAGAAGTTTCCTCTGCACTCTGACAGCCAGCGTTAAATAGGTGGCAGGAATGCACTTACAGAATGAGAACTAAGGCCAAATCTTAAATATTTGCGTAGCTGAGCTGCTGAGGTGCAGCACATCCACTGAACAGACACTGCCTTAGACTACACTAAATAAATAACAGGCCCATCTGTAGCATCCAAAGCCACCCACGATAACATCTGCCTGAGTAAGACTGGTAGGATCAGGCCTCATTTTCAAGGTGCAGGTGATAGCTCAGGCATACCTTAGATATTCAAACACTAGTCAAAACAACAGAGAACTGTGTAGCCAGTCCAATCACAAATAACAAAGAAATATGGTCTCAGAACAATACACATTTTTAACTCTAACAAGACATTGGCTATGCACTGGCAATATGGCTGTGCTGCAGCTCTGACAGGATGGAACATATGCCACTGCAGCTATTTAATTAACATTTCATAGCAAGCCTCTAACTACGAGCTCCGAAGGTTTTCAAGACTGTACGTTCCTGACTCAGTTTCAGTTCATTAGACCTGTCTGGATGCTTAGCAGCCTCAAGCTGGTCTGTAAGAGTCTGGTAAGGTCTCTCCCGACTCTGGTTGTTACAGCTCACTACTGTGACTTCCAGCCATGACATCATCTCCGCGCACAGCAAAATATCTGCCCACAACGACTGTCAACATTTCAGGAGCTCCTGATATCAGGATTTCACAAGGAGGTGGCTGATAGGGAAGGAAGAGTGTGTGTGTACCCATGCACTGCAGCACAGTAGCCGTCAGTTTCCCCCCTTCCTTGCCCGGGTGATGTGTTCATGACAATCTTTGTGGGGGCTGTCCCTCTATCAGCACAGAGCAGCAGGCACCACTGGAGAACAATTGCATCTGAGGATGTCCGACCCACACAACCCATGAAACCTGCCTAACAGGAAGGCGGTAAAACACCCCCCAATCTTGTCATCTGAAACCACACTTTCCCCCTCCTGAGGGGATAACTGGCAGCTGCTCTTCTGCCGCTGGGAGTGGGCAAGGACCGCAGTGCTGCTGTGGCTCTCCAGGGCTCTCCACAGCCCTCCTGCAAGCCTGCATGCAGAGGACAGCACCTTCACCAGGCTTCTCAGATGTGCTGCCTGCGTGACAGACTGCCTCAGCCCTGGTTACTAGTCACTGCTGCTTGTCCAGGTTTCCTGGGGTGATCTTTCCTGTTATTCCTCCAGAAATTTTGAAGGTAAACAGCCAAAGAAAAAAATGTGTTTGCTTTACAAGTTGTGTTTAATGCCTGACTGTGGGCATCACCCCCAAGAAAAATCAGTGTGAGTTTCTGATGGTTCAGCCTCAGATTAAGCTTTCAGTCAAGAGTGAATAGACTATAATTAGATGAAATAAGCAAACACAATGATAGAAATATTCATGTCCAAGACAGGCACGGCCAGACAGCCTTGACTGGTGTACATGTAACAGAGAAAAGCTGATTTACATCCCCTGCAGTGCCCTCACTCCCTGCACATGGAAGCCTGCGCCATCTGAGGAAGGAGGTGCTCTCCAGATCAATCCCAGGTACTGCACTACCTGCAACACCCATGATAGCCCAGTGACACCAGGCAAAATTCAGGGTTTCCTTGTCCTCTTTAAGAAGCCATTTGCTGTGCAACCACTAGATGTACTCAATGATTTCTGCCTGAATGCAGAAAGGACAATTCTAAAGAAAGTAGGACAATGTTCAGAATTCAGGTGGATCAGAGTAATCCTGTCTTCCAGACACTGTAGGGCAAGCATTTCTATACCAGAGCTTACTAGCTGATATGAAGGGAGAAAACAGAAAACACAGAAGTTGAAGGAAAGACAGGGGAACATCAGACTGACTACTGGATATGATGCTGCACTCATGAAAACTTGCGAGAGGAAAAGATGAGTAACACCAACAAACTGGAGGCTCTTTGAGGGCCTCATGCCTTGGTTAACACAGCTTCATTCAAAAAGCTTTGCTTCCCATGTCAGAGCTGCACTGTAGCAGTGCAGGATCTTCTGCTGTCGCCAACCCCAGCAGAGTAAAGCCATAGCCCACTGACCAGTGCCAAAGCAGTGACTTAGGAGATCATCATAATCTTCCTTATCCTGTACCTCTCTACTATTGCCACAGATGGGCAAGGGCTGATCTACCACAGTATGGCCTGAGCGGGACCTTCCATGAGAGTCTAATTTTAGAAACAGAGAGATAAATCCTCTGCTTTTGATAGACCCATGGATTGTTTCTCCTTGCTACAAAGAACTCCTTGATCCACATGAAGGAATGGCCAGACTCTGCTCGAAGTTCGGGTCCTAGCAACCAGTTGGGTTGGACTCTCCTGCGGGGGAAAACGGAGGTGAACAGAAAGTTGTGTCATCAGTGCTTGTTTGGGGAACGAAGCTGCAAGTCACTCACTGCTAATGGGATTCTGCAGCTTTAATGATTATGAAAAGGTTAAAATGACCTGCCAGGCACCCTCAGCTGTTTAAGCCTCTTTTCCTTCCTCGTGCTGCTTTAATCTTGATAGCATGATCACGTGACCAGGTCAAAAAAAGCCCCAAAGCCGATTAGTGTCTTTCCACTGGCTACAAAAGACTCAACATTTGGGGTAGTGTGGATGTTTCAGCAAGAGTGGCCTGTTTTGCTCCACAGCCTCCTTTTGGGGGCACTGATGAACACTGCAGCCTCTAGAAGTCAACAAGAGAGTATGGTCCCAGGGGAAATTCCCTGAAACTGATGGGACACGCTGTACTCATTTCTATTTGTATCAATCCAGTTACTCAATTCCTCTCTCCCATTGCCAAAACCCAACCCTTCCTGTCTGACTTTGGATACTGCTGTGGTAGCTGCTGTCCCTCTCTCTACAGCATCAACCAAAGGCTCAGTCCATCCCACTGCCAGCATGCCACGCTCACAGCCTCTGCCAAGGTCAATCCAAACTTTTGTGGCAGCATCCTTTGATTCCTCATTCAGCATACAGCAGTCCTGTGAAAAAGGACCTTTGGAGACTATTGCAATTTGTAAACTGTGCATGAACCAGTTGTTAGGCTGAAAACAATATCTGAGGTCGTATCACAATGCAGAAACAAGAGACCGGTGTGTAAACAGGGGAAATAATCCTCCCTCACCAGAGCTATTAAAGTTCTTGAATAGGGATCTGTGTCCAGTTTTAGGCATCACGCTTCAAGACTCATGCGGACTAGTTGGAAAAAATTCAGGAGAGAAATAAGGAGGATCAGAGAGTGGAAAGTATAATCTAGCAGGAGAGCTTGAAGGAATACAGCTTGCTTAGCCTGAGGAAGAAAAGACCAAATATAGACACAGTAATGGATTCAAATATGTAAATGATTGTCAGAAAAGGTGAATAAATTGTATTCCATCTCCATCCAGGAAGAGTGAGGTCTCCAATAACAGAAATATTTAAGGGCTAGAAGAAGCTGCCTTAGGAGGCAGTGGAATTGCCATTGATGATGACTTTCATGAGCAGGTTAAACAAACATCTGCCAGGAGCAGTTTAGGTAGAGCCGAGCCTGACTCAGGGCAAAGGGATTGGTTAGGTGAAACTGAGCGCCCTTCAGTCCTGTTTTCCATGTCTACCCTGTACAATATCATATGAGGAAAATCTGTGGATGTTCCACTTTAATTCCAGAAAGCAAACACCACAAGTTATTTGAAGGCAAAAAAATGAAATCACCTAAGCAACCTCTGTTGTCATGTCAGATTCAGCAACCTGAAACCATCCATGCCTTTTGGTTTTCCATCTCCTGCAGAAAGTCTCACCTAACTGCAGAGTGGCTGGCAAAGAAGAAAACAGGGCTGGAAAGACTGTGGGGAGAAGAACAAGTCAGGGATAGGGTTCTCTGACACTATTGGGATGTTTGCAATAAAAAGGTTATATTAGAAACAGATGGCCGTGTAAAATACAGACAGAGATTTCAAAAGTTAGTAGTTCCCCACAAAAAAAGAGGGCTTTTATCTTTAAGAGTTATCCAGCTTTTCCACATAAATTCACAGTCCTAAATCACAGAAGGCCAACATGCACGAGGCTTGGTATGACTATAGTAACAACATATGGTCTCTAGCCGAAAGAGCTTAAAAAAGAGGATGCTCAGTGTATGTAGGCAAGCTGGAGAATGCCAGGAAACCACGTGGGTTAGGAAACAGCCTCAGAAGCACTGACAGTCCAACTGTGGTCAAGGCTCGTAGGCACTCTGTCAGAGGAAAGAGCCAAAGAAGGCTACAGAGACAGCTGAGTCCACGTCTGAGTCTTTGGGCAGCACAAGTGAAAGCACTGATTCGAAAACTGAGGATGCAGAAATGGAGACTGTGTTGTTTGAAGCTATTTTAATAATCCAGAAACCTCCATAATAAGTTGCTAACTTCCCCAGAATAACCACATGGTCTTTCAAGACTGGAAGGTAGCTATCAGAAGCCCAAAACCTCTTGGGTTCACGCTAGTTAAACCAAAAAGAATAGCAAATGAAAGTCAAGCTGGGTTCAGAGTCCTTTGCCACCCTGTCACAGTCAGAAAGCTCTGGAAATAAAGCCTATCTGAAATGTTTGCATGCACAGCTGCCCTGCTAAATTATCTCTTACAAATCCACTGAAATGAGCACAAGTGCTTCCAGAATCTCCTCCCTGGTCCCCAGTTTGCACTATTGCTGCTCCACTTCTCAGCAAAGAGAAAAAGAGTGAGCATCCACAATAAGCATTTTTCTCTTTCATCTCCTCACACTAATCAAAGTTGCACAGGATGTTTGTCCCCAAATCTGAACCCACCCAAACACATGCAGATTTGATGCCACCCTTGGAGGATTTGGTGAGATTGTTGCAGTTCCAAAAGCTTCACCACAGTTGACAAGACCTTTGCTGAAATGTCTCCATTTTCATGGCAAACTTCCAACCATCGATGGTTCAAAACCCAGTGAGAAAGACACGAGGTTGATCCAAAGGCTTGTGAAAGAGAACAGTTGTAAATGAGTTTTGCTTTGACATTTTAGGTTTGTTTGAACCCTTTAACACGTTCTCCTGGATAGATTAACATTACCTCCTAGGTAAGAAGCACTGCCAAGTTTCAGATGGCTGTAAATCTTCTATTCGACACTGTACATACAAATGGGCCAGTAGATTTTATGCAGAAATTCCCACTGCCTTTGAAGGAATTCTGCTTAGAAACTGATAGCACAAAGCAGTCCGGCTGCAGAAGGGCTCTCTCGAGTTTACAAAACTATCTCCTAAGCAACCTGTAAGGGGAAAGGCAGATTACCAGATTAATTGATAGAGGTTATTTTGTTAAAAGGGTAAATAAAATCTTATATAGTTGCAGAAGTCTTCCTTCGCAAGCATCAAGCTGAAACTTTTGTGGGCTCTAAAAATGCGTTTTGGGTTGTAAATCTGCTCCCCCTTTTTTCTTGGGAAGATTCTTCTGGACAATAAATGCAGCGAGCCTGGGAGAGGGCTGCATAATTATCCACTCCACACAATGGAAACCAGCCTTTCCAATACGGTCCTCAACCATCAGGAATCCAAGCCGCGTGATAATTAAAACTCAGAAATCTTCTTCCATCCAGAGAGAAATTAAACTTTCATTTCCACTCCTCAAATAACCCCACCATGTCCAGGAAGCTCCCTATTAAAAAAAAAAAAAAAAAATCTCATAGATGCAAATGATGCCCTTCTGAGTACTGACAGGAAAAATTTAATTGGCAGTGAGAAAAAACTAATGATTAGGTTAATGAAAAATAGGCTGTATTGACTCGGGCCACTCGACCATTCCTGATGAGGGTAAACAGCCCCCCTTCTTCTTCCCTGCTCCCCTCGCCTTTGTCTGCTGCGCACGGCAAGGCTGAGAGCAGGAACGCATTCAAAGGCAATGCCTCGTTGGGAAAAGGCTGGAGTCAGATCAAAGTCCTTCCACCCAGGGGCCCACAGGAGCCCAAAGCTTGCTGAATGGTCTCCATGTGCCCATGAATTCATTATCCCCCCACACACTGCACAGGCTGCTCTACATCTCATCTTTAACCTCAGCACTGTCTGCCGCCATCTCTCTCCCTGGGCCTAAAAAAGTGCAAGGTAGCAAAGGTGTTAATGGTTTTTCCAGCAAAAAGCATTCAACCAGTTATAACTGGCATTTATGCACAGGACGGCAACAAACCTCATTCCCACACCGGGGCTGGCAGGGGAGGCCTCTCGGCCAAGTGGCGAGGAAGATGCCTGATTTCACGGCGCCACACTACTTGGGATGCGGGCTGCTTGGAAAGTTTTAAGTAAAGCAGTTTTTGGTAGGAAAACACTGCTTTATCAAAAGAGCATTTTTTTTATCCCACACACTCAGTTTCATGCAATTCTTAGCTCCAGATGAAATTTCTGCTCAGACCCTCAGAGAGAAAAGGGGGAGAAAGCCTAAAATAGCTGTGAGTCCATGGCTTAATGCAATCACCAGGAAACGTCTAAATCCCTGCACACTAAGCTTTTCTGGAGTTGGGGATTGCACATGTATGTGTCAAAAACACAAATTTCTACGGCCAGGGATATGGAGCTTTGCTAAACTGCAGGCAGAAACCCCACACCCAGTCCTACTTGCCAAAAATAACTGCAGTTGTAGAGTCAGTGATTCCTTCCAACAAGGATGGGCACCTGCGAAGGCTCCAGTGTTCACCTACAGTTCAGTTTTGGATCTCTGTGTGTTTTGCAGTTAGCTGGTTTAATGCTGGACTCTCCCAGAGACCCAGTGTTTTGGGAAGCAATGCTCTGCTGCAGTCCAGAGCAGAAGACCCTGTTGCCCTCCACCCACTGCCCTGTGATTTGGGGGTTTTCTGAGGAATTTATTTTCTCTTCCCCTGCCCAGTTCCTCCTTTCTATCCCCTCAGCCTCACGCTCTCCTAACGCGGACTGTAGTTAAACATTACATGCTGCAGTTGCCTACTAATTTAACTGGCTTTTGATAAACATAATCCACCACCACCCAGTGGTGGTGTGAGATCATGAGATGAAGGTGTGCTTCTTCCTAAACATCTTTAGGGACTCAGTATAGACAGGAGAAACAGCCACATATAAAAAATTATGAAGTATGTACACTTAATTCACAGTACTTCAGCGTCAAGCTGGAAGATGGCATGGATCCAATCCCCGCCAGCTTTCACCTGAGAAAAAATTCAACCAAAAAACCATAAACAACTGTGTCACAGCGGAGACCCTTTATGCCATCAAATTACACAAACAGAGCAGAGACAGTTGCCTATGTTCTTACCTGAGGGTGGAGGGAAACCTTTGTTTTGGAAAACAGCAATGTCCCTACTCCTACCTGCAGCTCTTTCCTGCCTGCACCCGCTGCCCTGCTGTGGGAGTCAGCAAGAGGAAATTAAACAGGAGAAGGGCTGTCAAATGTAATGTGTTGGCTATGCTAAACCAGCGTGGGCTTTGTCAGGACCAGCTGGGAGCAGCAGTAGGCCAACCAAAAATATGCCATAACCCAGAACTGAGCAGAACGGGGACTCCAGATACCTAACTGAGTGACACAGGGTATGGCTTAAGAATCTGAATACAGAAAATGTGTAATTCATGCCTGGAAAGAAAGGCCAGACAATACATACCTAAGAATTTCATAATGCACAGTGTCTGACGGGAGAAGAAACAAGGTGGAGGCCCAGATTACAGTGTATCACTGGGCTGGATTGAAACAATGAGACAAGGGAACAAAACCTGTTTTAGAACAAGTTAATAGGATAGTGCTACTATAATAACAATAGGAGATATAATTTAGACACAGCAAGTCCATCCTCAGATTAGTTTCCCTAATAATTGTAACTCACTCTTGTCCATGCTACCACTCTGAGCCAGGAGTTTTAGGGAAGCACTCTACAGAGCTGGTCTGTGCCAGAACTGACCCCTTACAGGGGATGCTGAGCAACCCTCGCTGTGAGGGAAGGTGGCCCAGCAGCATTCCACAGGAAAAGTCCCTGGTGATCACAGCAAAGCAGGGAACTGCACCATCACCTTCCCTGGGGTAGCCAAGGAGAGCCCAAGCATTTGGCCCCTGAGGATAATAAAATCAACCCCACAATGATTCTGAGTGGAGGCAGTTGGAGGAGACTTTCTGATCCCCCCCAAGCAAAAAAAGTGCTCACACAGCTTTGCAAAGCGCTGTGTGAACCTTTGCCATGTTTCTCTGACGTTACACGCAGAAACTAAAACTATGCAACACAGCCAGCTTTCCCTGTTATTTATTAACCAGTTTATTGCCTCTCACTCAAGCCCTTTGGACTGGCCGCTGACGGCTCCCTGCCAGGCAGGTTGACATGTGCATTTCTAGGCTACAAAGCAGCCTTCACAGCTCACTCTCGGCCTCACGGCTGCAGCAGCACACAGGGGCCCATAGGATCCACCTCTGCACGCTGGCTTTCAAATGCATATTCTGTGTTTCAGGCTTGAAGAGCAGGCTCTCAGCAGTGTGAACCCCTGCTCGCTCCCTCAGGTCACATTCGTGAGTAGGTTCTGGCTACACATCATGGCAGAGCTGGGGCAAAGGGAAGCAATGTGGAAAGGGACCCTGTGATGAACATCTTCATTCTCAACCACGTGTTGCTCCAGGCACATTTCCTGTCTGCTCACTGCAGAGGGTCACCTGGGGCTCCTCTGTGTCCACATCTCAGGACTATCTGAGAACTAGTAGAGGGAGAGAAGATGATCTTATTTCCACAGAATAGCTATTTTTTGCACCCATAGAAGAAGAAAAAGACTACTAAGCACAGGCCCCCTAAAGCTGTTGCTATCCAATATCTGCCCTTCAGATAATCAGGTGTGCTCATTTGCTAGGGGTGTATGCTGCACAGAGATGGGAAACAAATCGTTCACCCAAAGATAAAGGGTGTTTCTTTGGTTCAGGCACAAGGATAGTGAAGTAAAATACATGGGTGGTCAAAGTAACGCCATTCATAAAATCATAAAGATGTTTCAGGTCATCTAGCACAGAGGTTCCCAAATTGTTTTGTTTGCCAGTTACTCCCACTCTGGAGAAATGTGTTCTATGCTCTCCCTCTTACAAGCCAGACATTACACAGAAATAGCATTTTGAAAGGCCAAGAAAATTAGGGGGTGCTGTTTCAGGGCCTACCAGAGCCCTGACTCACACCAGGACAAGTCCCAGCTGCCAGCTTACTGGTAACAGCCTGCTTTGGAAGACAGCACCCCACAGATCGCTAGAACTTGAACCTCAGCTGAAGACCCTGCAGTCCCCTCCATCCCTCCCAGAAATACACTGTCCCTGGGGAGAAGTCATGTCTCCCTGGAGCCCCTGAAGTCACTGATAACATCCATCTCCTCCCCAGAGCCCGATTTTTCTCATGTTGTCATTTAAACGCTACCCAAGTAGGTAAGTGCCCATTGCTTCCCTTGAGAAACCGTGCTGCAGCCTAATAGCTTTCACCTTGAGGAAACATTTCCTGACAACTTTCTCCTTCACCTAATTTCATCCCATTAATCCTGGTTATACAGGCTGGAGTCACCCCACACCACACCTCCCCCACCTTGCAGACATGGGGGCTTGGTGAGTGCATTCCTGCTGAGGCTGCTTGCTCCCACTGCCAGAAAAGTGGAGACCCAACCCTCACTCTCCCGCACTGCCAACTGAACCTCGGCAGACATGTGAGAAATGCCTGGGACGTTGCTTGCATGGAGGGATTTGTTCTTCCCCCTGCTTCCCATCACTGCCAAACACCCTCTGAATGTGGTTTTAAATGACAGGTTGCCCCTGCCTTTCACTAGGAAGTGCTTTGCAATGCCAATCTCCATCCCATGAACACATAGCCTGCACAGCACTATTTGTGTTGACCAACAGGAATTTAATCAACCAACAATAATAAAGTGGGTAATACTCAATTGTATGAAGCCGCCAGTCAGATGAAAGGATTTACAAAGGCCGGATTGATCTCCAAGCCCTGGCAGCTTTCCCACGGTCCCCTTCTAATCTGTGGAGCCAGAGAGAATACATGAAAACTCCAAAATCTGGGTTTTCCTGCAAGGCGTGTTAAGTTCAAATAAGTTGACTACATGTGTGTGTATTTTTTTTCACATCCCCCTGTTCTGAGGCTGGCTCTTCCCTCACCCTAAAGGAGCATCGTGCCAGAGCAAAGCCCCTTGGAGACAGCCAGCTTATGTAACCACTAATGCCATAAGCACTACAATGTCTTTAGTGACAAAAAGGCTCAACACAGATTCAGACCAACTGCAGCCAATTCACCGCTGAGAGTTAAAGAGAAGAAACTGGTGTTACGTTGGGAAATCAATCAGCATGGCCAGCGCTGCTTTAGCAGATAGTAACTTTCCAGCAGGTATGGGAACATCTGACACCAAAAGCATTGACAGGACGGTGTTTGCTTACTTGGGGGAAGAAAGGAAACCAAGGGAATGCTCCAGGGCATCTTTTGGCTGTAAACGCCTGAGAGTACCTGCTCTCAGAGCCGAGGTATTTGCATGTGCCCCCTCTGCCTCTGCACCTGTGCAGGCTGCTCACAGCCTCATCTTTCTTCTGCAGAACCCGCCTGCACTTCCAGCTGGGAGCCCCGCAAGACAGGATGAGATGAGGGTGACACTGGTCGACACTGTGGGAGTTGACCCATTTGGGGTGACACTGGTCACCACTGTGCAAGCCAACATGAGAGAGGGAGAAGAGGCTAATTCAGGCACACCACCCCCTGCACAAGACATGGTCCATCAGCACTCTGGGTGTCCTCTTCCAGCACCTCAGTGGCTCTCCCTGAAACACACAGACACTGGCACATGGCTGAGCAGTCCCATACCATGCTGCTCAGAGCACTCAGTGGCTTTGGAAATGGCCTATGGCTCACGTCATCCAGACATTCACAGTATTGCTGATTTCACAGCCATCTCCCCACAAACCAGGCAAGCATCTGGGTTTTGGGCCTGAGCTGCAGGAGTTGGGAGCAGCTGTGATACTGCCAGTGGTGGCTGCATAGAGGCCACCCAACCCAAAGGTGGCTTGGGAAATCCTCGACCTGCAAAACTCTGGTGGCTGGAAGAGTATTGTAGGGAAACATATCATCATATGTGGTCATCATATTGCCCTAGGTCTAATTCCCCTGAGAACTACCGGAGACAGGACATCAGGCAAGGGAGATCTTCAGCCTGACCCAAAGCAGCCATTGTCACAGTTTTCAGGCTATTTTCACCTCTGCTCATCACATGGCTCAGAGGCACTGCAGTGGAGGAGAGGACCACAGTATCAGGACCACATTGCTCTGATGCACATCCAGCCAGCTATGACCATGCTGACCCATACACCATGAGATGAGGGCAGAACTAAAAGGAAAAGAGAAGTTAAACAAACACATAGAAGTACCCAAGCAGGGGAGGCAACACAGCAAAACACAGCAGCATTAGCCAGCAGTACAGGCAGACTGGCAGTAGCTGCTTTCCAAGGGTCAGTTGCAATATCTGATTCATCCACTTCCCTATCAACTCTCATAGCAGAGGATCTAATGAAAGACACCTTAAAAGCCCATCAGAATAATAATTTTACAATGAATTGATGAAGAATGAGAAGGTCTGGGAGGGCCCTGCAAGCAGTGATGCCTCCCTTGGCTAGGAATCAGCTGCATGAGCAAGCTGAGAGCCCACAATATGGGCACTGGCTCTGCTTTATAGCCAGACGTGGTTTGTGGTAGGAAGAAATCAGGGACAGAGATTTCCTGTAGTGGGAGGAGGTTTGGGCAGAGGTTTGGCAGCTTTCATCCTTGAAGTCAAGGTTGTGTTTGGGAGGCCAAAGTCCTCTGTCCACAGAGGTATTCACCATAAACACTCATCAGAAAAACAAAGTAAACATCTCTACACAGTTGTGACCAGTCTCATCTCCATTTCCTTCTTCTTTAGTCTTGAGGAGAGACCAAAAAGGTCAGCCTGGGAGTCACACCTCCACCCCACACTGGCCAGCTCACACCACCTCCACCAGCTGGCTCAAGGGAATAAACACACACATGCACCCAGCAGCTCCCTCCCCTCCAATCCGCACTAATCTCCTCCAGCGTCTGTGCTGCAGAAGATAATTTAGAGGCAATGGCATCCTCCTGAACACATCGCCTCTCTCACACAGCAATTAAATGTACATCACTGTCTGGCTGTCCCTATCCTTGGGGCAGGAAGGATTGTCATCATCTTAAAGTCATGATTTACAGAGGTAATAATCATGGCACCAGCCTCATTACATGCCAACTTTTGGGAAATTAGGTGATAGATATTATTCATTAAGTTGCTACACGATGCCCATATCCATCCATCTGTTACAGCTGAGCTAACATTTTGGTTCGGAGCATGCAAGCTAATGGCTTCTTCAGGAGGGAAGCAGGTGCTGTCCTGAAAGGCAGTGTGGAGAAAAGAGTAAGACTGCAACTGGGTAAATAATTAAAAAAAAAAAAAATTAATTAAACAGAGACCTCCGAGACTTCTCAGACCTTGGAGGCTTCATGAGTACCCAACAGCAGAACATTCAGGCCAAAGCAGAGCAATACACAAGACATAACATGATGCGCAAAAATGTCATGCATGAGGCAAAAGCTTCATTCCTGGTGAGCTCAGCCCGACCAGCTGCAAATGTCACAGAGCAGATTCATTTTGGGTTGTTTTGTCAGGCTACTCCATCACCCTGAGCTGCATGAGAGGCTCCAAGAAGCTGTTTGGACTTTGCCCAATGCACAGTGTCCAGGCTGTGGACTGCTGCTCCTCGTGCAGCAACCAGAATGGGACCGCATGGGGTTATGTTTGCAAAGGCTCATCTGCCCTTCAACCTCAGAGTCCAGGGGTCCTCCAGCCATCCTTGTCTGCTACCAAGAGTCAAGACTTGCCTTTGACAGCCTCAGAATCATGGAGATACATGTCCTTAGTCCCTACACCTGTGTCTACACACAAGAGACTGAAGGAGGAACGTGCTGGAGATCTGGCTGTCACCCAGAGCCGGAACAAAAAACACAGACACGCAAAGCAGTGCACGTCCCAGAAGAGACAAGAGACTCCAGTACTTCTCTGTTTCTCCCCCAAAACTACGTATCACTCAGTTTTGTCTCAACAAAAACTGAGAGGAGAATTTTTAGAGAACTCATTTTCAGGATTATTCACTCTCAAAAAGGAGGAATGAAAGGATTCCTGCAAAATATTTTTTGGCTTTTTTATCTTTTTAGGGAACGCTGTGTTCTTAGGCACAAAACCCAGAGGGTAAGTGCTGAGACCTCAGATAGGCACACTCCTGCATTGCTCAGATACCCACTCTCAAGTATTAGTCATCATTAGTCAAATAATACAAATGGTTTCCCAGCAAATTTCTTGCCAGAAGGAGGAGGAAAGCGAGTCCTGATGGTGCTGCAGTAGCCGGTGCCAGCCTTGGACATGATGGCACTGCAAGTGTCTGGCAGAGGCAGAAACAGAAAGAACGTCATGCCCATCAAGCCACAGTATGCTCAGAGGCTCGAATTTATCTTCTCTAACCCTACTCGACCCTTTTAACAAACACTTCCTCAAGCAAAACACATTAAGAGGTATCACAAAAATAAAAGCATTCCTACTTACTCCTTCAATACATAAAAGGGCTGGTTTTGGCCACAGAAGATACCAGAGCTGGCTAGGGACCTCAGATCAGGGAAATCCTGTAACAGTGATTGCAAAGAAGGCAAGAACTGGAGTGTGGGGGAGGCAAGGAGCCAAAGTCTAGGACCTGGAAAGTCTACATTCTGCTTAAAAGCTTGCCACCAACAATGGGCAATACGTCAGCTTTTGTGCCCATCCAAGCACAGGCAGCTGCCTAAAGGGGCGACGCTTCCCAGTGACATCCCGGGACGACCTGGTGATGCAGAGCATCCCTGTCTGGGGCTGGCACGAGGCAGGAGGGGACGTGCAGCTGGGCATGGGGAGCCAGCACCAGGCCTTGGCAGCTGCCCAACACGAGGTCAGTCGAAGCTGCCTGTGAAACCACATGCCTGGTGCTTCATCGTCGAACCGGAGCTAATGGCTCCCCACTGTTTTTTCCCCTCCACAGCGCAGGATATTCGGCTAAGTGGAATGGAAAGTGCACTGTGATGTTCTACAGTCCAATCCAGTCAGGGTAGCGTACCAGCCACACTGGGTAGCAAACCTGCTGTCTCTGCAGCATTAACAAATCTGGGACCCCCAGTATGCTTCATAGTACTTACAGCACTTCCCACACAACTCGACAAAGTTCTGAATACCAGCCGGGCACTCCCAGGCTCCAGTGGTGCTGTACGACTTCCCCACCCCAAGTTCCAATCTGGGCCTCCCCATCAAGATGAAAAATCTGAATAAATTTAATACCAGCTAAGCAGAATTTCCTGCAGAGCTCAGCAAGTGTTAAACCCTGGCTGAACAGCTCAGTAACCTGAGGAATGATAAAAAGCCATTGCCTAGAGTCAGTCATACTTCCATATGCTTTTCTGTATCTGAGTTGTGCATCACAAGCCTTCAGCACAGCCATGAGCAGCATCTTCCTCACCTACCCCCGAGGCCCACACTTCAGGCAGCAGGATTTCTTCTCCCTGCCACTCCTCCCTTGCCTGGCGCAGCCCACAGGGCAGGGCCATGTCCTGCTCACCAGCACAAGCAGAAGTGCTGAGCACAGTGCTCCAAGGCACAGCAGCACCCTGTGTGCACGCTGCAGGAGTTACATTACCTTTTGTGTGAGCCAAGGCTGCCCCAAATATGTTTCTCTATAAATGTACCAACCAACTGGGAATTTTAAGGTGCCCTTGACTGTGCTCCTGTAGGTCTTCTTCCAAAGTAAAGCATTAGCACAGGTTCCCAGGTGGGAGCTGAAGCACTCATTTTGCAAGGCTGCCTATGACATTCACAGCATATATCATGAGGTTAGATGTTGCTATTAGGACGAAAGGGACATCATGATAGCAGAACCCAGGATTCACACCAACAGACTTGTGTTCCTCCAGGACTCAGCAGCATTTGCCTTGGGCAATAACATGGCAGGAAAAGCAAAATGTTCAGCAACTGAAAGAGATGAAAATATGAACACAGACTAAATTTGAAGACATTTACAATAGAAAGGAAGGTATGAGATTCAGCAATATAATTTGCTCTGCAATATAAGCAGAAGGAACAAAAATTTCCGAGGGCAGTCAGTGTCAAGTCGGAGTGCTCACTATGGCACAAGACCACATTCACCAACCCCAAACGTCCCTTCTGATCTGCTGTGTCCTTATACTGGTGCATTTTGCATATACCCATCACCACATGTCACACACAGCATCAGTGTAAGATTAATCTAAGGGGCTGGCAGTACTCACTGTGCTTTGGATAGTAGAAAATATTGTGTGTTTTGGATAATAGAGCATTTCTCCCTTGTGATAGTAAATCTGGTATAATTAGGTACAGCATAATTAAAAATAGATTTCATAGAAATTAATTTGCAAACACAAAGATTCAGGAGCAAATTCAGTCCTGGTTTAATTCTCCTGGAGTCATCTGAAATGACCTCAGGGATGAATTCAGCCAACTTGAATACCCATGTCTCATCATGATGAGCTGTGCACCTACAAAGGGGTAATGGGTCTTTCGGACAAGCGTAATCACATACAGAGATGGGCATGTCCAGGATGGAGGCAATGGATAAAAGTGCCTCTCGGCTTAGGATTCTCCAGCACTCAACTGCTGGTGTCACTGATGTTTTTGCTTAGGCAAGAAATTTAGTTTCAGCTTTTCTTCAAAATAACACAAGTAACACACTCTCCTTCAGGTCACTGCCACAGTATAGCAAGCGCTGGGTGGCCCTTGGGAATACGAGCTTTCAGACAGATTAATACAGCTCGACTGAAGAAGGGACGATGACAGATACTACTTAACAGACTCCAAGCTGGGCTCATCCTGGAACTGAATTTTCTTCACAATCTCACAATTCCTCAATTGGACAAGCCAGTCCTCATATAATGAAGTGCAAATACTTTTGCTCTTGGTAATTACTTTTAATTTAGACAATGAACAAAGGGTAAAGATTTGCTCTTTGGGTTTTTTTGCTTTTACTGGCATTGTTTTAAATATTCGAATACACAGACACCAGAACCACAGGTTCAGTGACAGTAACTTTAAAAACACAACAACCAAATATTTTACAAATATTCTCATGTTTCCATGAAATGACTGGCAGCTTGTTAAGGTACTATACATTTACTCAATGGATTTGCAATCACCAGAAAAGCCATGGGGCCTTCAGTACACAAGGCCCTTGGAAAGTTTATCATAGGAAGTTAACCACAGATACCGAGTCATCCTTGACTTTTTAAAACCTTCTGTGAATTAGAAATAATGATACTAAAATGATGCACACATATACTTGTCTGTGGTTTTGCCCATAAAGGACATCACCAAGGACAAGAAAGAACAGATAGAAAATTTAACTCTTCGTCCTCTTCCCTCTTGGCCCCCAAATTGCCAGTGAGTCTGTTGCACAAGGGCATGAACGGTTTTATTGCATTCAGACCATCGGCGTGCTGGGTGTCACTGAGGCAGCAGAGCCCAGGGGAGAGGCAGCTGCCAGGCCCATCCAGCCTGCAGGCAGCCCTGCCCGCGGCCCTGCCGCAGAGGGGAGCGCGCAGCCCCACGGCGAAGCACGTGCCACCATCGGCCTTCGGGGACCCACAACCCGCCGCTCTAATTTTAGCACTAACAGCCTTGCTGGCATCTGGGGAAGACGTCTGCCATGCAGACGCAGGCAGCCAGCAGCCAGTGGCAGAGCCCCAACAACAGCAAACCCCTGGTGAGATCTGCCGAGGGTAACAGCATGAGGACACAGCCGGGAGCATCATCTCAGCTGACAGGCGCAGGGAGAGCACTGGCAGGAGGAGCATAGTGCTGGCCCAGAAGCACAGGCAGGATCGCAGCTGGAGGGGGCAGGCACAGCCAGCACCCGGGGCAGCCCTGCGTGCTGCCCCAGGTGTGTGCACAGCCCATTTCGTGCCCTCCCTTGCCCCTGGAGAACAGGGATCCGTCCAAAACCTAGTCAGAAATGCTGCACTCTGAAAACCTTGCCTGATTCACTCACCTCTCCCCGCAAGTGCAGAGCTCCAGCCACCTCTAGCTGCCAAGGACAACAAAGTCGAGAAAGGGATGTTCTATTGTGCAGCCGGCTATTGGAGAAAATTCCACTTTTACCTTAGCAAAATAACTTTCCCTTTCTACTGATGGAAGAAAGAAAAGACTGTCCCCACCTATTTGCATTGCATAACGCAGCTGCAGCATCTAAAGCAATGTTTACCTGAGGAAAAGATATTGGGCAAACAATTCGTGCCTAGTTTCCAGACTGCAAAGGGATGCAGCACTTGGATTCTAAGAAAACAACAGCAGCGCTGGGTATCAGCCAGATCCGGGGATCACCAGTTTGGAAAAGCAGCCTTCTGGGAGGACAACAGACATTAGAGGGCCAATTCAAAGTGAGCACTGGGGAGATAGGCAGGACAAGACAGTCAGGCTTTTCCAGCACTGGTAGGTGCGATCCCAGAGCAAGGCTTTTTCCCTGCCATCACAGCCCCTGAGAAACACCAAACCTGCTCTTGCAGCACCTGTCTGCACATCAGCCCTGTGCCCTGCACCTCCCAGCCCCGCCACCCTCCGCTCGCCCCGGGGCAGTTCCTCACCCCCTCCTGCACGGTCACCCAGGCTTTCATCTGTTCAGCGTCCAGAACTCTTTTCAAAGACATCAATATGAAAACAGTGAGAGCACTGAGCCCCAGTGGATTGAATTCACCACTCCTTGCTCACACAACATGCCCACACAGCAATGGAAAAGTTCATGCCTTGTGTTCCTAAGAGCAGGAATCTTAGCTAATATTGCCGCTCATTAAATGTAAAAAATAACAAAAAACCCAACAAACCAAATCCAAGACTCTTTGCAAGGCTAAAAGAAAAAAAAAAAAGGTCCTGCAGTCTTAAGAAATGTCTTTCCCATTGGCTTCTCCTTAAGGATTTGGTTTAGGCTTGTGGGAACTTAACACATTAGAAACTTGCCCATAATTTGCATGCCCCAAACAGCAGGGAGATATCATGAGATCTGGTAGTCCTGAGATTTCTTTCCTTTGGCAAAATATATTCCAGAATTCACTTGAAGAAAAGTTCACACATCATTACAAGTAAACTGTATTCAGCCAGTGAGTGAAGAAAGGACACAAGATGACACATTATCCTGCGGTTTTATTATACTAGCTCTGCTCCCTTACCTCATTTGCAAAATTAGGGTTGGTCATAATCCTTCCATCAGTCTTTCCTGAAAATTAGAAAGGGCCCAAACCAGATTTTCCAATTAAAAAAATCTTCCCACACTTTAAAGAGATGTGAAAATGGATTTGCCAAATATTTCATTTGAAGGAGCTTTCTGAAGTATGGGCTTGGCATCTGGATGCTAAAATGCTTCTTTGCAAGTGATTTGTGAGATGCTCTAGTAAATATTCCCCAGAAACACACAGTGCCCGAGCGATCTCCTATTTCACCCATTACTCTGAGAGGGAATGAAAGGGAATGTGAGCCAGAAGGTAGACAAAGATTAAAACCTTTAAAATATATGCTTTAAAAACAGCATTATTTGAGAATACTGCTTATTTTCCTGTAAATGCTCAAGGGCAATAAATAAAACTAAGATGGAACAAGGATACAGAAGCCTGCAAATGCCTCAGAGATGGGCACCTCCAGTGCCTTCTACCAGCCCATTTTCCCCGTGATCTTGGCAAAGTCAGACCCAAGAAGTCCTCCACGTAAGATGCTAAAACCCCCTCCAGGCAGGACTGAGCTACTCATGGCTGTTCAGGAACCCAAATGGGACAAGCTGGTGTTTCTGCTTCTGCAGGGAGGACAGAGGCTCTGAGAACTCAGAATGCAAACAGCAGAGCTGTGGAGAGGTAAGGGAGCAGGACCTCCTGCAGGACTAGAGGAGAGACAGCCCCCGCACCTTGCCAAATGCTGGGGACCAGGCACTCCGCACTTCAGCCCACTCAAACCCACCGGGGGTGGCAATCTTCGGGAACTGTGTCCTCCTGGTTCCTACGGCAATATCCCTTACTTGTAAAGCAGTGGTCTACCCGAGCATGTCGGCCTTGGAGCTGACTGTGACAGCAGCACCCAGACAACCCAGAGTGGAGCCTGAAGCCCTATTCTGTAGTGCCCAGGAAAGCCAACACTGCCCAAAGAGCATACAATTCAGCTGGACATGCTGAATGCAACAAACCTTGCTTTCCTCATTTCGCCAATGGCAACCCAGACACAGAGAAGCCAAAGTGACTTGCCTAAGGTCACACCAGAAGTCTGTGGCCAATCCCAGTCCCTCAAGGCCCAATCCACTGCCTTAACCACACACCAGCTCCTCTTTTTTATGTGGTGACCGGGCAGAAGCTGAAGAGCTGCTGATGTTTTGCAAGGCAAAGCCACATCCTCGAGCCTGTCGTTGGCACATGTCCTGCAGCAGCCAGCAACTTTGAGACCAGCGCTGAAGCCTCATGCAGCAACTGGAGACCATGGCTCATACTTCTACCCCTTAAAAAAAACAGCCCCTGAGCCCCAGCCCTTACCCTGGCCAATGCCAGGCTCTCCACCACCTCCCTTCCTTTACCTTCAGTCTGCAAACTGGAAGTCAGCTGTTGCCATAACACTGTTGCCAAGGAAAAACAACAATTTGCTTATCAATAAAAAGTGTTGGGTGTGCACAGACAAACCAGTTAAATTTGCTGGGCCTGAAGCCACTTCTTCTGTTCTCCAGCTGTGCCAGCCTACCTGTGACCTCCTCTGTGGCTTTAGACATTAGCACATGCACAAGCAGACACAGAAAGACTTACTGGCCTGAGGAGCTTCCTCATTCCTTCAGTCCAGCATTGCAACAGATTGACCTGAGAGGCTGCACGGTCTCCAGACCCAACAGAACCTCCTCTGATCTCATGGAGAACCCTGCTATGAGCAGCATGCTGGAGAAACATGTTGAGGCCCTTTCCAGCCTGAACTACTCTCTGACTGTTCCTGGCTATTGTTCTGACTCCAATTGCTCCTTCACTGGCACAAAATGCTCACTCCCAACAGGCAGCAGCACTGATGGGATCTGAGTGTCTCAGTCCCCATTGGACAGTTCCCGTGGGGAGCAGCCCCCATCTTTGCTGCAGCTCCACAAACACACAGATGTCAATATCCACGCTTACAGCTCTTGATCCTGCAAGAAATGATAGAACTGGGTACAGAAAAGTAAGAGCCAGATTTTGTAAACCGTTGTCAAGAGAAAGAAGCCTGAGTGGTTCATAGATGTGAGGCTGGGTACAGCTGACCCAGAGCTAGAGAACAAAGGCCAGAACCTTGGTGTTAACACTGTAGTTAACCAAATCAGGCTCCTGGAGATCCACCACTGAGGATTTCCCAGACAGCAAGGGAGGATTCCCAGATCCACAGCAAATAGGAAATAGGAAATTCCAATATTGAATAAAGAAATACTAAAAAATGAAGTAATGACAAAAGAAATTCGAATGTTTGAAGAAAAAATTTTTAAACCCTACACACATATAATCAGGCCAGTAAAAATTTTGTTGCCAGTGTTACAATCTAAAAGAAAAAAAATGAAAATATGTTTCTAAAGCTCCTTCCCCACTCCAGAATAATCTCCAAGAGACCTTTTTCTCAAATCTTATTCTCTAATATTTGGGCAGGAAAAACTCTGACCAGCAGTGCTTACCATACTTTGAACTTTTCCCACCTACTGCTCTCTCTTCTTTTAAGGCTTGGATGTTTCAAGAGACCTTACCTGGACCTAGGGTTTTTCCCCATTTTTGTTAAACAAAATTTTAAAACCAAGCTACCTGAGTGCTCACATTCTTCCAAACAAGTTCACACACCCCTTCCAAATCAGAAAGAGGAAATAACTTAACTTGAGAAACAGGCTGAGATTTATTTTATTTTAATTATTAAAAATGACAGTGTTAATTTCAGGGCCTTCAATAATTCAGTTTAATTACCCAGGAGACTAACTGCCAGACCCGTAAAATACATATAAACAAAACAAAACATATCAGTAGCAGGCAGAATGACTGAATCTATTACCCTACCCCCCAATAAAAAACCATGCTGCCAGGCACTGGCATGGCTGCAGGTAATAAAAGTGATGCTGATCGTTTCGGGAGGGAACAATGCTCCCGCGTGCAGTTAGAAGCAGGTGACAGCATCCTTTCCTCCATTCAGCTGGGGTTTTTTCAAACCACAGCCCCTCAGCCCCTCCAAATCCTTTTGTTCGGCAAACAAGGCACCCTGCACAGATGGCACTGACTTGTGAGACAAACTGCTCCGATAATTGTTCATCCTGGCCAGGAGAGCGCACGGAGCCAGGCACCGTGCGGCCGCAAACCGCCCTGCGAGGGGCATCCGCGCCTTCCCCCGCCGCGCCGGGCTGCGCAGGGTGCGCAGGGCAAGGGAAAGCTGGGGGGGAAAGAACCGTGCTCTAAAAGAAAAGCTTAGGTACCAAACAGAGTTGAATGGGTCGTGACAGCAACACACCCAGCATCTTTGCTCTGCCTTACACGGGAAACCTCTCCAGCACAAAGGAGCGCATCCTGCCATTCATACAAAACCAGCGCCTCCCTCGGCGCCAATCGGAGCCCCGCGTTCACCCGCCTTCCCTGCGTGCTTCTCCTGTTGCCAATGAAAATGGACCCCTCCATTTCATCTAATAATTTGTTTCTTCTCCCAAGCATATTTGAGGGGGGAGGGGAAACAGGTAGGAGTGCCCAGGGACAGGACCCCAAAGAAATCTGTGTCAGCCTCTTGTCACCAGAGCATTTCTCAGAAAAATAAATGCCAAGTTAAATTCCATAAGCCACCTAACCACCACAAATGCGGATTCCTGCAAACAGAAATACCATCAAAAAGGTCACATCGGTAGCAAGTGTGACCTGTGCTTGGAGCCAGCCAGAGCCCTGCCCTTCTGCTTTGCTGCTCCTGCCTCTGGAGAAGATGGACATCAGATGCTGCATTTCCATTTAGAAACAAAAAAGGAAATCTATGCCTTTTATTGGAGGTACTGTTGTTGAATTGGGTAAATGGATAACATGCTCAGTATCTACTAGCATGACTATAAACACAAAAAAAAAAAAAAGAAAGGAAAAGCCTGCGGCAAGACTAATATTAATACTCAGTCATGTCACTCTCAATTAAGTTCATATCTAATGAGCCCATTTTCTCCTTGCACTGTCCACCAATGCTGTAAGCAATGTCCAATGAAAAGCATAAAATGCTGCTTCTGGAAAGCAATGATCTGTACTGGTGAATTCTGAACCGACCAATTATGAACATTATTTTTAATGGAACGAGCAGGGTTTCTACTAACTATAGTCATCAATGCTAGAAAATGTCTGTGTCCACAAAACGTCCAGACTCACTTCTCTCAGACTGCAACCACTATTGCTATTACTTGATTTCCTATTACTATTATCTCTGTAAAAAAAAAAAATATATATATATGCAATGTAAATAAATCTCCTGTGCACCCTAGCTGTCAACCACTCTCACTCAGCATTGCATTTGTATTGCAAACGCCTGTTTCCCAGGAACAGCAACTGTTTCTCTAGATTATACAAAATCTGAAACTCAGTCAAATCTATCGAAGCAGCACCCTGTATTATTACGTAGAATGTAATTTAACTGTGCTGCCCTAAAATCAACTTTGTAGCATTCATATACGGAAAATCTTACATCATCCCCCAAAAGTGCTTATCTGCTGCCTGCAGAAGGTGTGGCAGGGAGAACCAAGAGCAATGCTGGGCAGATCTCGAGCGAGTAGAGCAGGATAGTGCTGCGGCCAAGCGAACAAGTCCTGACACACAACTATCCCTGGAGGAGCTTACGTTATGCCCGGATCCTCCGTCACAGCCTTCATTCCCACAGGCATCCATCCATCCACGGGCTGCACTCCATGACAAGGTACAGGCACACCCTCCAAATCATTTTAATGAAAACTAGTTGAAGGGAGAAAGTTAACCTGCCCCCCCAATCTAGTTCGCTTTGTAGCCTTTGTAAAATTAATCTCTGGATTGACTGTAATAGTGTAATCCATATTAGCCTGCATGGCTGGAGGCTCGTGGAGGCCGTGTGAGGCTCTGAAGTACATGGCAGCTGCTTTGCTCCAGAAGGGAAGAGACACCTCTCCTCATCATGATGCCCTCAACACATTACTCTTCCTCCTCCCCTTTTCCCAGGAAGACATCCCTTAATCCCAATGATCTTACAGTGTGTGGCTGGCTGATTCTCATCCCCTCCCAGGGAGCTCTGGAGCATACAACAATGTCTAAGAAGCTTTCTACATCGATTCTGAGTTGAGAAGACCCAGAAATAAACAGGACCAGCTTCCCATATGGACATGCTGTTGGTCTACCCTTCTTAGCCAGGGAGAGCACACTAATAATGGGTGGTTAAATCCAAAATGCAGATCAAAAGCCATCTTAGCTAGTGCGAGGCATACTCAGGTAGGCACAGCAACAACCTGAGAGCAAGTTTTGAAGCCAGGTACTCACCTGTCCTTTCCAAATGCATCAACAGTTGTGCCTACACTGTTGGCCCAGCTCGCCCCACAGCTTTGATCTGCCTTCATCCAGTACTTCATCAGTAACATCTCATCTTCTGTCCAAAACCAACAAACAAACAATCGCAGGCCAAAACACTAATCACAGTGGGATGCTGGATAGAGTAGGAAGACTGTGTGGATCTTCCATCCTCCTTCTCTTGTACTGCCAGAACTTTCTTACTGCCTTCTCCCTGTTTCAGGTAACAGGTGTTTCAAGGAGGGCCAGTGAAGGAGCAGAGAAAGAAACACACGCTAAGGTATAGTCCATTTGTCAAAGATTTTAGCACACAGGTTGAATTCTCCATGAAGATTCCCCTCAAAACCTTTAATAAAAAAAAAACCTTTTTTTTTTTCTCAGATTGGACCTGTACTTGCAAGAAAATAAAATCTCTCCCTTGGGGTGGGAGAAGGGGGAGAAGAAATGCTCTGAGCCAGTTCAACCTCAAAGAAACAATGCTGTTGTTTTAAAATTACCCATCCTTCTGAAGTCAGCCAGCCAGAAGTGATCCTTTCCAAACCTATCTGCTTTGTTTTTTTCTCACTGCTTTAGCACAGTTTTACAGGAGAGGGAGGACATACAAGAAAAGCGAGTATTTTCAGGAGGTATTTGAGTCCTACATGACCCTCACCCCCACACTCACACGCTGCAATCTGATACAATCATTTTATTACTGCTTTAGCTCTGCTAAATCCAATTTATCCACCAGGCCATAAATCTTGCTGTGTATAGCAGCAGAGCCTTGGTTTCAAGCTCCAAGAGATGCTTCACCCAGTAACGAGTGTCCCGACCAGGTTACTGTTTAACCTGCAGAGCGGCAGTGGAACAAACCGCGTCTGCATGTCAGCGTGTGCAGCTCCAAATGGCAGCACAGCAGATGATCGGGACCCAAATGTTTTGCAAATACAGAGGAAGAAAAAGAAAAATATTTGTATTCAGCAGCTCCACCAAGTCTGTATAAACACTCCAAGGTCGAATCCACACGTGGACTGCTCTGAATGATCAGTCACGTGTAATGAAATTCTCCCTCCAAAACCCTCAAGTTTTAAGAGTGTCTGGCAGAGACAAAAGACCTGGTAGGAAATCAAATCTGTTTCACAGGGTAATTATCTTCCATCTCTTACAACTGTTGCCAGAACTGGGAAAAAAAATGGGAAATTAGGATTATGGCCTCCAAAATGCTGCAGGAAGAGCCCTGTGTCCTCGTGCACCACCGCCATGCCTGGCAGCCTTGCAAGGCTGAGTGCTTGCACAACTCCAGGGCTGGCACCTGGCCCACTGGTTCAGGGAGGGGAAAGCACGGAAGCAGCATCCATCAACAAGCAGAGAGAAAAATGCACAGGGGTGTGATCCTAAGCTCTGGGAAAAAGGCTGGAGGGCTCCTTTAGTCATTCCTTTGCCACAGGTAATGCCAGTTAGGACACGGGCTTGATGCCTGCTTTGGGCAAGCGGCTTGGCTGCAAGGTACCTGTTGGCCATGTTTTGGGAGCTTGCTTCGTTTTATCCTTTATTCTAAGTGTGAATGTCGGAGTTGGCTTGACTTTGATGCTGGAATTCCTGGACCAGGACAGGCAGACTGGTGGCAAGGAAGGAGAGGCCAGTAAGCAACCAGTTTTGTCACTGAAGAAAACATGCTGGGTAGCTGGACCCTTCCATGTCACGCTGTGAGGTCTGTTTTGAGACCAAGCATAAACTGTGATTCCAAGGCAAAGGAGGTCTCTCAATCCATGTCACACTAAGAAAATAAGGATGGTCCCTTGGTTTGGTTTCATTGCACAAGGTATTCCCCCTGCCCCCACTCAACAGTTTCTTACGAAATCAGCTGAAGCACTAGGAGCAAAGAAAAAAATTAATTCCTAAAGCGATGGCAACCTGCCAGGTTTTTAAAGAGGCGAATCTTGAGTGCCTCTCTGGAAACTCGGGTAACTCGCTGCATGAGCCAAGGGGAGAAACTAAGTACTCCACTCCCTTCACTCAGCCTCCTCTTTTTCATGTATTTCTGCTTGATACAAAAGATAGTAACAATCTAAATGGAAGTCGGGACTACAAAAACAAGGACCTCCTCATGGATACTTCGGGGACCCGGTAGCCCCGCCAAGAAACTCAGCCCAGGCTGCAAACTCTCCTGGAGCTCCAAAAACCCACTTGGGCATGTGGGAACCTCAAAGGCACCAGCCCCTGTGCCGAGCGGTTTCTCCCTCTCTGAGGGCAGGCCATGAGGCATGTGTGCGGGTAGGATGCCTTCCTCAAGAAGTTTATTATTGCCCACGGAGATGGACACACTGAGCTCCTGGTGACCAGCAGACGGCCTGTACCAGCTCCTCCCTCTCTGCTTAGCATCGCCCTCACACAGCCAGCTGGTTTGGGGCATAACGCTTCAAAATAGGAAGCACATTGATTTGACAGTCCACTGGGGAACAAGACTTCTCTGCAGCCTAGAAAACATGACCTACAAAGGATGACTGAAGGAACTAGGTTGTTTAGTCTAGCAAAGACTGAGGATAGACACGATAACTATATCTAAAATACATGACAAGTAGGTGGAAAGAATAACCTGTTCTCCTTTCCCATAGCAGACTGGACATGGCAAAACCAGACCGAAACTGCAGTGATAAAGATTCAGGTTAGAGGTTAGAAAAAGCCTTCCAATTGGGAATTATAGTGCCACACTGGAAGCCACTGCCCACTGAGATTACAGAATTGCCATCTGTGGAGGTTTTAAGGACCAGACTATAAAAACACCTGTTTAGATATGAGGTGGTCTTGCCTTAGGGCAGAGAGATGGGCTAAATGACCTCTGGAAGACTCACATCCTGTTGCTGCTTAATCAATTAGTGACAATGGTTCACAAGTCAATATCACAATTTTCAAATCAATTGGTTCGTTTGAGGCCTGTTATTGATGTCCACATATTTTTTGCTAAGCCCAGTCCTCCCAGAACCACTGCTCTGTACGAGGCTGGTCCTACCAACAAAGCAGGCAAACACAAGAGCCTATCTGCTTTGCACATTGTTTTCCATGAAGTGGAGGAGGTCCACAGTAGCTGGTCTTGCTCCCAATGACAAGATTTCCAAATGATGTTGGAGCTGACAGAGGATCACATAAAACTGAAGCACAGCCACTGCTCTCCTGAACTGGTGTCCCTTGGTCAGCCTGTGGCCAATGCAGCCCCAAGCTATGCACACAAATGGAGAGGTTTTGAAAACAATTTTCAAGTCCCCACTAACATTTTTGTTGCCAGCCACCGAAGTCTGCAAGCTGACTTCTGTATTCACAAGGAGTGTGTTCTGTCTCTTGGTACATGCACACACCACAGATATGTAAGACATACAACATGACAAGCAACCACCAGGGGGAAAAACCCCAGTGGCTAAGCAGACATCAAGAATGTATTAACCTTCTGAACTCAGCTCTCCTGTGACACGCATCTGCCTTAGTTTCACCTCCGAGAAGAAAGTCTCCAGTTTAACCTGTGTATGAGAGGAGAGTCAAGCCTCTTCCACCTCCCTATGCCAAAAACCAGACACCAGCAGGAAGGTCCAACCTGGATCCTGGTTAAAGACAACAGAGGTGGGCGAGGCTTCACTTCCCACCACAGTGCAGCCAAGCCACCAGGCAGAATTTCAGCAGAAGTGCTGGCTTCCCTTCCAGCTCCCTCTCCCTGAGAGTATCATCTCTTCCTTCCAAGGCATGGCAAGGGGCAGCTTGCATTGGGGAATACACATTTTTGGAGCCAAGGGGCCAATTCGGTTCGACAAATTGAACAATCTCTTCCTTAAAACTCTCATTTCAGAATGTTCATGGCAGCCCCAAACACACAAACACCTCGATGGTACAGAAACAAGTGTAAACAAGCCATTGGCTTATATGCACCACTAGAAATCAGGTACTGTGTAAACCGATAAAGGTCTGGCTTTAACAAGGGGCATAAGGAGATATATTTAGCATCTTATTTTAATCCTTCTAAATTGTAAGCAGTTTTTCAGCTATATTAATTCTTTGAAGCGAGTGGTTCTCCACTAATCATCCTGGTTTATGTTTACATTATGAGGTGTAATGATGCATCTCAGGAATGTTATGGTATTAGTTAAATTAACTAAGACAACTCTGCCTGCAAACTGATGAATTTTAATGTGTCAACATCAGATATGAAAACGCAGTTGTGTGGGTCTCCAGATTCACATGACCATATGGTTCAGAATTCTAATTAATTCCTTTGGATTTCATTTCACATAACTTACAGCTACATTAATTCAATATTTTTTTCAGAATTTCGGAGAAACATATATTTTGCCAAGCTGTGAGTTTTCAGCTCACAGTAAGTGTTAAGTGTAAGAAAACCTTTCATTTCCCCTTTTCCTGATAACCTTGTCTTACCTCCCTGTGGGCTGGCATTCTTCCCAAACCAGAGGTCAGGTGGAGTCCCAAACAGTCTGCAAAGACCCACTTTGCAAGAGCCATAAAGGTTTATTACTAAAAACAAACTCATTTTCAAATCGTTATGTGCTGTGGGCAATCAATCAGACAAAGTCTCTGGGAGGAAATGCAATCCAGGCTTCTGAAACACAGTGATTGTGACAAGTAGGGATAGCACAGACCCTGGAGCCAGGCACTGCTATCATCACTGCAGACCATCACACTCATATGAGCATTGACAGAAGATTTCCAGCTCCGTGGGGCGTTGCACAGTGCATGGGTTTGCAAGTTCCAGTTTGAGGACAGTGGTATTTTCTTTTCTTTATCTGACCCCATTTCTTAATGATCCACATTCAAGATCTCCCTCTAGGCAACAAAGAACATTTACTTGTGCTTCTCATTAGTTAAACCAAATCCGAATAAAATGAAAGCACAAAGCACACTCATCCCAGAGCTCAAAACAGATCTGGTCAGACATACATGCCATCCACTGTTACTTTGGAAAAAAATATTTCAGCAGAGAAACTAATAATCCTCGAGATCTCCATGGTGTGAATGGAGCAACTACAACATCACTCCATGGCTTTCTGAAATGTGCAATGCTTTCAAAAGCCAGGTACACTAACAACAGCCCTCAGTAGCCTTGGAAGACCCCCACGAGCGACCGTGGCAGGCACTGGTTCATGTCCAGTAGGAGAAGGCTGCGATCTGCAAGCACATCATGGCATGGCTACATTCACGTGGATTTCTTCTGATACAGTTACACACTCTCACAGCATGGCACGAAAGGATGGGCTTGAGAGGTTTAAAGATTTAAGATGTTTCTCTCCCCTCACAAGAGTAGTAAGTAACTACAGGCAGTATCAATTTAAAAGCTCAGCTCTGCAAGAACTAAACACGCTCAGCTTCCCATCTACAGTGCCCAGCGGCAGAAGGTTTTAGAGCATCAGACGATGTTTGTTCCACTTTCAAAAGGGTCAAGAGGACCCAAGACTGGGATTGCCAGATCTGCAATTTCCTGCATCCCTTACTTCAGAGAATTGCTAGGGAAAATCTGAACACAAAACCCCAATGCAAGTGCAGAATTACTGGCTGCAGTCCCCAAGGTGTTATTCCTAAAGCACTGGTAGAGGCTGGGTGATACAACACACAGTGACAATGGGTCCCGGCTGCCTCCTGTCTCTAAATAAAAACACTCTGGAGCAGTCACAATATTTTTGCTGCCACAAGGGTCAGTCCCTCCTTTATGTCAGAGACTGGACATTAGCTAACTGATGGAGCAAATATTTCACCAAAACACTAAAGCAATTGACATTATTATCAATGAGCATTTAAGTACTCAATTCAATCTTCCTTCAAGGGGTATAAGGCACTTTGATATTGCTGAGAATTTGGGCTACCAACCTATTCTCCCGAAATTGTGTTACTTCCACACCTGCAAAAGAGGCATAAGAAATCATCAGAAAGCAGCAGAGAAAAGGGCCCTTTCAGCTAAGGCAGGAACACAACCAGAATCCAGCAACTGCTGCTTTTCCCATTCTCTCAAAGGGAATAAAACCACGTCAACACAAGCCATCAGCCTCTCCACTCCTCTCCCCAAGTGGTAGAAGCTCACCTTTGCCTGGCCTGGACCAGATTTAGCACCAACTCCCCTTGGCCACCTCTTCAGCAAAAGAAGTGGGTGAGAGAAGAAAGCCTTGTCCCACAGCTGAAGGACATGGCCAGGGACTGGGAATGCCATTGGTCCTCAGGCTCCCTCTTAGCCCCCTCTTAAAATCCAGTTCCAGATCTGGCACCTTGCTTCTGGAGGCAGGCAGGTAGCCTGACTTCAGCAAAATACATTAATAGATCTGTTGAGTTTAAAAGGTTCAAACTCCCTCTTTCCACCCCAAAGAGTTGAAAATTACCTGCATGGTCATAAGAAAGGGACATCTTTGAGCTTGTTTTGAAGCTCCAATTCGTATTAAATGGCAGTCCTACAGGGAGGGAACAATGGTGGGAAACAAAACCCCAGAAGTACTGAAAAGAGCATTTCTGAAGTGAAATAGCTACACAGTTTCATCTCACCAACCTCTATAAAAAGATGTTACTAATGCACAAGATTTCATCTCCGTAAATGCTGCGTGACAAGCAGTCAGACAGAGCCGATGAGCATTTACTTAACAAAAAAATCCCAAGAAAAATTGGGGAAAAAAAAAACAGATTGCAATCCTAATCCTGCTAGCAATCTTCTGCTTAAATATTATTATTATTATGTAGTTGTTATTTGCATTATAAGCTTAGTCACAGACAGACAATGAGTCTTGTCTGAGCTGCTGTTCAGACACAAAATAAAGTCAAGTTTTTCCTCCCCAAGTGACTGGAGATATCACAGCTAAAGCAGGGACACACAAGGGACTGTGGGAGCCGTGCAAGAGCTGCCTCCCTATTTGTGCTCAGGGAATAATCTCACCAAGTGCATGAGACCCTGCAGTGGTGCCCAGTGTGGGAGAGCAGCCCCACCTCGGGCTGTGATAACCATCCCACCTTCCCCAGGTACATACCAGAGGGCATGCTCTCCGTGCATAACACTTAATTGTTATTTCTCCTGTGGAAGTGTTTAAAGACTCCCAAAGCACTTACAGCCCCATTACCCCAGGCACCATAAAAGCAGGGAGCCCAAGGTCAGTTCCTAACCACAGAGACAGGTGAGGTTGAACACATTAACCACAGTGGCCTCCAAAGCCTCAGGCGGCTCCCAGAAAACCTTTAACTCAGCCTGAGAACAGCAGATGACAACTCGCCCCACACAACTGAATAAGAGAGGCTGGTTTCTGGATTTCTCAAAGGAAAAAAAAAAAGAAAAAAAAAAGTTATTCCCTTATCAATTAAATACTTGTTCTAAGTGGCTGTTAAGGAAGAGTTTGCTTTGTGTTTCACATTTGTGTGAAACCAATATAGTTTTATGACAAGTGATTTTATTTTTTAAGGCCCTTGGGCTTTTGTATTGAAGCTTTTCAGCCTGTGGTGGGACAGTGGCAGTGAAGCAGAACATCACAGACAAATAAGGGTGTGATGTGCTGAAATGCTGCCCTCAGATGAAGGAGTTGGACATTCTTAAGTTCTGACAATGAAATGCTTTTTACTAAGGCATGGAGAGTAGTTTCCTACAAAAATACAAAGTTTTATTCAAATTCCAGAGCAATCATGCTAGCAGCCACCCTTGTATAAATCTCTGACTAGGTTTTGAAAGCAATCTCATTAACTACTGTACCAGGAGCTCAAGTACACATTGATGAGTGCTGCAGAGCACTACCTATCTTCCCACATCTTTTCAGATAGGTGGAACATGCAAAAATAAATCTTCTGTAGGCTTTGAAAAGACCAAGCTACTTCACAAAAGGTTTCTCATCACCATTTTTTTCAAATACAAGCAAAAGAAAAGATGCACTGAAGTCTCTACTCTTTCACTGAAGAGATCACAGTTGTATTGCTGCTCTCTTTTTAGTACTCAGCAAGTGGTCCTTTCTCAGACTACATCCCTGCTGATGCAAGCGGAGTTAGGAGGCTGGACCCTGACCTAGGAGATCACCCACTACCTCCAAGGCAGACAGCTCCTGCAGCGCAGCCACAGGCACGGCTGCCACAGCTGCCTGTGAGAGAGGGTCTGCACACCCTGTGCTCAAGGAAAGCCATGTCTGACCATGCCTCTGCCTTGCATTAATTTCTTAGATCCTGTCTACATTTTCTTCTTTTCTAGACTCATTTGCTGACGTTCTTTCTCCTTCACATCTTCATTTCTTGCTGCTTCTCTGCCTTCTTTTGCTGCTGTTTTATGCTTTACTTTCACTTCAAGTATACACATTTAAAGAAGCAAAATGACAAATACCCATTCTTCCCTTTATAACTAAATACAGACTTCTGCTCCAGTAGGTTGATTGCTGGCTCTGGCCAAGGAAGGTGAAGAGTTTATCCAGGCAACCTGTGCTCCACTGGCAGATCAGTGGAGACACTAATGAGCTGGTCCCGCTCTGCAGGGAACAGCAACTTCTTCCACCAGGCCAACCATCTCCAAAAATGCCACTTTTCTGCCCAAAGCCTTGTCTGAACACACGTAAGTCACATCACCACAACAATGCCAGTGCAGCCAAGGAAGAAACAGCCCCTTCCCATCTTTGCTCTGATGCCATCACACCGGCGTACACACGTGTTCACCACCTCCACCACGCTCCATCCACCGAGAACAGTGACGTACAGCACGTTCCTGCAGTGAAGCTACGCCTCAGACAGAAGGAACTACACAGGAGAGAGCAAATAAACACCAGAAGCAGGCACCAAACCCACAGACCTGGGTATGTACTGCAGCAGTGACACACCTTGGGAGGTTCCCATTCCTCCACCTCCCAGTCCTGGAAGCATGTGAGAACAGAGCTGGACTAGCACCATGTGCTCTTCCTCCTTCTCAGCATTGCACTCACTCCCAGCTCTCCTTTCAGAGAGGAATCAGAGGAACATACCACAAGAAGAGACAGAAAAACATCAAACGAGCCACAGTTAAAGGGTGAGGATTGGCTGGAGACTTTTTTGGGGGAGTTCAACTCTTTTAAGGAAACGATGACTTGTTTTAAATAGAAAACAAACAAACAAACAAACCAATAAACACATAAATAAATAAATTAGCCCAATTTTTAATTTTAATTTCATCAGATCAGCTCTGTGACTTGAATTGTATCTGTTTCGGCAGCGTGACCAGGCACTTGAAACCAGCACTGATAAGAGTCCTGTTTCCCACCAGCAGCAGCAGCTATTTCGTGTGGAGACATTATGCAGATTAGCACCAGCAGCCTGTTTGAACCCGTTTTGCTGGCTTGGCTCTAGGGAAGGCTCAGGCTGAGGGAGCAGCTCCAGTTTGGCCCCACAAGTACAACTTCGGCGCTCAGCAGGTGCTAAAGTCCACCCCAGAGCAGGTCACGGGCACATTCTGGCTGCTCTGCAGAGTGATCAGCTTCCAATCCCAGTTCAAGGGATGGCAATTCAGAGCTTGACAGCCACCCCTGATATACACCAAGCTCTGTGGGACACAAACAGGATCATGTCACCAAAAATTTCAATGCAGCCATTGGAAACCCAGACGTGGGTCACCCCCAGGGCTGGCTCGCTGCCCCCGAGCAAGGACCATTTAATACCTCTATCTGCACAACAGGGAACTGCTGTTATTTATTGCCGCCAGTGGGATCAGTCCTGCACAAAACCTGGAGAAAGACAGGGCACCTAATTCAAGTAGCTAACAAGCCTACTGCAGCCTAAAATGGCAGCTTTGTGTTTTATGAAATACTGCGGCCTCCCGGAAAGCACAAGGAGGAATGGAGAAATAAAAACATCCCTTATCACTTAGGACGCTTTAGCAGAGATTAGATAAATCAGATGTGTTTCAAGGCAGGAACCCAGGCTGGCAGGGGAATCTGTGAGAGCATCCCTGACAAGCTGAGAGGTTATGGGCAGTCCAAGGGGTCACTCTTCATTTCCTTCATTACAGGGGAGGAAAATCTTGGATACATTTTTTCTGTTGTCATCCAAGGCCATGATATTGCAAGGGATTAGAACCACTGAAATTCTTCTTTCCTACCTGGTGCCAAGAAACTGAGCAACCCAGGATGGACCCCTTGACTCAAATATCTGTTTTTCCAGGCCTCATGTCTGCTTTGCAAGACTCTCAGTGCAGAATTAAGGCTCTTTATTGCTCAAAGCAGAGATTGCCTAATCAAAGCACAGGCTAACCCTCCTCAAAGGCATGGTGCGCAAGACAGCTCCAGAAGTAGCCCTAAACTCAGCAATAAAATAATCAGAGGCCTCTTTCCAGGTCCCAATACCAAGCATCAGAGGAAGCAGAGGGTCAGGGAGTGGGGAGGAGGTTAGTCAGGTCAGTCTCCCCCCATACCAGGCTGTCTGGGGAGCAGTTCTGGCAGTTCTGCTCCAAAACGACTGCCTCAGTCCACTTGTTCCTGGCAGACTTGCTCCATACTTTAAACCCCTGCACTCCTCCACAGACCGCTATTTCTTGCAGCCTCTGCCTCACCCTGTCCCAGTCTCTTCCACAAAGAGGATAAAATCAGAAAATGCTGTGCTATGGTGAAGAAGTATAATGGATATGAAACATTTTGCAGGAGAGGCCAACATTTAGAGACTTTTTCCCTGTAGCATTCCTAGATTCAGAGCATCATTTCCATTTTCCAGCTCTGACACTTACTCGGTTCCTGCGCCTCCATCTCATCCAGCAGTTTCAATGGCCAGGCCCCAGAGGATGTGGAAAGCCAGCTCAGGCAAGAGTCAGCTCTCCTGAGCTTGCAGCAATGAGGGGGTTTGTAGGTCCAAATGCTCCAGATCCGACTCCCTGGCTTGCTCTGCAAATCAACCTTTCTGTGTTGGATGGACTTTCTAGCAGAACAAGCTTGGTTTTCCTTTGGGTGCTTTTACAACCCCATGGCCAAGCTTATGAGACGGCTGCTCTGAGTGAATTACAGCTCCAGCAGCATTGTAATGAACCAGACATCTCAGCAGCAGCAGCAGCAGCTGCACAAAGCCTTAAAGCATAGCTGGAAAGGAGCATCTGGGCACTTGCCTTGTGGCTTCCTACAAAAGCTTCCCTTTCCACCTCCTTCACCACAGGAAAAACTCACTTTCCACCTCTTAAAATAGCAAAAGCTGCAAGTGAGAGATTCCTGAAGGAAACAAAACCAGCATCGATTCCAGATAAACAGCTTCAAGGACTGGTTACGCCAAGACTTCTCCAAGCATCCTCACTGAGGACTTCTCTGAGGATCCCCAACAAGGACTTTACCAAGTATCCCCAACAGAGACTCTTCCAAACATCCTAACCGATGACCCTTCCAAGCGTTCCCACCAGCTGAAACAGGCCACCAAGCAGCCTGCCCAACCTAAGATTGAATACCCCAGCAGCAGAAGGGCTCCTCTGTGTCAGCCTGCAGCAGGGCAGGCTCCTCCGGCCACTGTGACACTGGAGCAACATCACCAGGAAACAGGGGTTCAAGCCAACACAGGCTTGCAGGGTTCAAGCTGCTGCCACTTATTTCCACATAAAGACTATTTAAATGCAAAGGCTTGTAACTACCTCTTTGCTGCTCATTTTGCAACAGGATAAATACACTGGTGAATACAGAGGGAAAGCAAACAGAAGGACTCTGCCTTGTCACTCATCCTTTTTAAAGTGGCATATCTGGATCCACAGCTCTGCAGCCGGGAATGACACCCATACAGTGATGGCTCTGGTGCAGGCCGTACAAACAAGGAAACTTGTGATGAAAAATAAAAAATTCTTCCTTAACCTACGAACTCCGGCATTCAGGAAGGTCCCATAGCACCACACAAATGCTTCACAGAACTTCGGTCTCCCTTGAACACCACACAGCAAGAACATGTCTGCAATCAAGAATTTCTTTTACCCCTGATGGCAAACAAATAATGTACACTCACTATTTTTAGTTGTGACCTCGGATACTTAATAACTTCAAAACATATGCTTAATTCACACACATGCAAGCAAGAAAAATTACTCATAGGCAATGAATAACAAATATTTGACATTTAAATGAGACTTATTTGTAAGACTAGTTAACATTTGTATTAATTGAGGCATACTCGATAAAAGATTGTTCTGTGTCACTCATCCCAGTATATGTGAAGATTGTTGTCTATTTCAGAAAAAAAAACCATGAAAATTATGTGTAATTACCTGCCTGTACTTTCCACATGAGTATCATTAAAGACAGCAGAATGCTATTGAATTTTAATGCAATATTCTAATTGAAACCCTCACAAAAAAGTCAAGTCGTGAATGTCATCAATAGCACAGGCCTTGGTGCACAGAAACAAAATATATCTAAAATTACTCTGGTATGGATGGATTGACACCACTCTACCCCTTCGAAAAAATTCTATCAATTTATCACATTTTTGGGAATGTTTGTGCATGCCCAGATCTAACTGGATCACACAGATACCTGGATTGGTGCTTTCACCTTTCTGGAGCAGAAACAGCAGTAATAAGGCTGGGACACAAATGGCAGAGGGTGAGCTCTGGCCTGGCATCTGCACCAGGGAAAGAAAACTGAATCAACCAATATTCCCTGACCAAGAAAGGGCATTTTCTGTGTCTCTATTTTCCAGTAGAAGGAGATGCTCCTAATAAGAACAAGAGGAAATGGCCTCAAGTTGCTCCAGGGGAGTTTTAGACTGGCTTTTAGGAAAACTTCCTTCACCAAAAGGGTTGTCAAGCATTGGAACAGGCTGCCCAGGGAAGTGATTGAGGTATTTAACAGAGGTGTAGATGAGGTATTTAACAGAGGTATAGATGAGGCACTTAGGGACATACGTTAGTGGTGGACTTGGCAGTGCTGGGTTAAGGATGGGTCTCAATCATCTTAAGGGTCTTTTCCAACCTAAATGTTGCTATGATACTATGATAATTAATTCTAGCTAAAGAACATTGCTGTCAGTTTAATATCTGCGAGATTTTCACTGGACCATCCCCACCAAAGAAGATGGGACCAAGGCCCTTGGAGAGCAGGCAACGCCACAAGTTATTCTTTAGAAAGGCTTCTTCAACACTCAAGTCACTTCCCTTCCAGAAACACAAACTTTCCTGAAGAGAAGAGCTTCTACAAATAAATAAATAACAATGTGGCTGCAACCACCCCAGCTTTTAATTAAACTGCAACTGAACAAACAGCTTGAAAGCCGCTGCGCCGGGATGGCCGTAACCTGCTCCTGCCGCTGCCCTTTTGGCTTTGCGCTCCCAGGGTCAGATTCTCGGCATACCCTCGCCTGCAGCCCTGCCTTTCCTTTGAAGCTGCAGAAGCTCTAGTTTTGTTGGGGTTTTGGAGGTTTGTTTTTACCAGTAAAGGCAACATCACGCCTGGCACGCACTGGCGACAGGCGGGGATTTCCTTACCCTCCCTGGGACTGGAGAGGTGTTCCGTGGAAACAGCTCCCAGGAGCTCAGGAAAAAAAGGCAGAAAGCTTCAAAAAGGTATTACATTAATCTCAGAAGTTGCTTGCTACCATCACTCATTATCTTCTAGAAGAGACCTAATATCTACTACATCTAAAAATGGATCTACGGCCTGGTAGCATGCACTCATCACAAGCGCAATTCCACCAGCAACAAATTTGCCTCCACCCCGCTCCCTGCTCTGACTTTGTCAAACCCACCTCTTGCCTCTAGAAAAGAAAAACCCACAAAAATAAGCACCACACCTTTGCAGCCTTATCTTTTAATACAACACAGTACGCTGTGTTTTATTTTAACAGCTCAAGTTTTCAAGGCTTTCCACCCTGGATTGCATTATCAGATCTCCCTTAACTCAGCACTGAGAGAAAAAAAAAGCAGTACTATTGAAATGCAAGTGCTTTATAGTGACTGTGCATTGTTCATAAGAGAGCAGGGATAGCTTTTCCATTTAAAAAAAACCCAATCAACCCTAAGATACCAGGCATCATTTTCACTTCTTTATTAAGCCAAGGATCTGTTAAAGTGCAGATTTCCCCCCTGTGCCAAAAACACCTGGCAGTACATAACACACTAAACTTTTTTACTGTAAAGATGCTTCCACTGAAATTCATGCAGGCATTTGACTACATTTCCAGAGAGGTGGAATATTATTCAGTGAGGGAACACAGATACACTGGGAGGTGAGAAGGGGTAGAAGGAAAATTGCAGGCAATTAGTATTTTCTTGACCTAACCATAATTTGTGAATTTGTAAAAGTCCTCTTCTGAAATGTTGGTTAATTTGATCCAAGAATAACTCAAAAGTGTCTGTCACATTCCTACCCTCACAAACACAGACCAGCATACTCACATGAGTCAAACCCAGAAGAAAAGCAATGCCAATCCCCTCTGCCCCCTGCATTCACCCCAGCAGTGGGCAGTCCCCTCCCACACCACCCGGGGAATCCTGGGCTCCCCGCAACCTGACCGAGGGCTGATGCAAAGGAACAAGGGAAGAGACTTCAAATGACTAAGAATACTCTTCAAAGAGAAAAAAATATTTTCCCAAGGTTTAAAATTACCATCTGAACTTTAGTAGAAAAGCGATAGTGGCGCTATAGCCAGAGGTACCAGATAGCATTACCCCATCCCCTGTCACATGGGAATGTGAACTGCAGCCCCACCACAGGTAATCCACATTCCCGAAATATACTGCTGACCTATGCACCCAGGTGCCCCATCACATAGGTGGTCTGTTTCTTTACAAGAATGCAACTGGGATTTCTTTGCTTTCACGCCTTCTCTGCTTGAGAGGCCACCACACACATAAAATGGGGAGAGAGGGGCTGGGGCTCGAGGAAGGGGAGGTGAGGGTGGTCAGGTGGAGCCTGAAGAAAAGGTAAGAAGTTTCTATGACAAGATAAACAGTGATCACTTCCTAACAGCTTAGACACAGGATACCACTTCTCATGCGAATGTATTTACACTTAAATAATACATCTCCGTGACTAAAGGCAAGGACTAATCAAAAGCTGTCATTTCAGCTGTGCACTGCAAAAGTAAACCACCCCTAAAAGTGAAATGCTAGAGGAAAGAGAGTGATATGCTTTGATTTATAGGTTACTTTTAAAATTAGTGGTGGGGGAGTTCTCCCGGTAGCCCTTGAGAAGGTCTCTGTTTATTTGAGGAGCTCACAGGAGCACAGCCAAGCACAGACTCCTGTTCAGCCCCATAGCCCACATGGAGCCCAATCTACTCTATCAGTATTTATTTACCTTTAAATACAAAAGGAAGGCTATCCAAACAAAAGTTGAGAGTGTCCAGCAGATAATTAAGTACGCTAATGCACAAATCTATTTAGATAAGAGTGAGCATATTGGTACAATCAAAAGGCAGGTCACAGGCTATAATCCATTCTCTGTATAAACAAGCTCCACCAGTGCCTCTCACACCAGAATTGTACCTAGGGGTAATACCCTCTCCCTTCTGAAACCCTTACCAGAGCAGGATTTTGGCAGTGCACGGGCAAGGACACTGCATTTGGGCTGCTGAATGCACATCTCAGCACTGGCTGAACAACTCTGGGCTTTGGCCCTCTCCTCACTGTGTCCTCCTGAGTGTTCAAGCCCCTGGAGCCCCAGCCATTGGCCATCCATGGAGCATCCTCACGGAGCTGTCACTGCTGGAAGCATGCAGGAGGGCACCAGCAGGCATCTTAGAGCCCAAGCCACTTTTGGCTGTTCTAATGAAATCACAGCTTATCTATTTTTATTGTTCTCTGTACACTTGCTCTGTTTTCCTGTACATAAATTATTCTTCACTTCCTTCCTGAAAGAGCTATTATTTAACAGCATAGCTGGCATTAACTATTGTATCGCATTCCCCAGAGATCCATTAGAGCAATGATAGAGTGCAACACCAACACAAAAACACATGCACAAACACTCCCTGAACTAAACCCTTCTAACACAGCCCTTTCAAACAGAAGAGGTAATATAAATAGAAGAGATCATAAGCCTAACCAGGACATGGTACAGTGTGGACAGTTTACTTCTCCCAATTTACAAAATTAAAATACATGGGCTATAATTAATTACTGTTCTACTTGTTCTGGACATATCTAAGCCTGAATGGTCAAAGAGGGGTATTGCTCAGATTTCTCCACAGTTATCAAGGGGTCAGACAAGGCTTGTTTTGGATTCTCTCTGTCTCTTGAAACCTGTTTTTATTTAATCATAATTCAAATTATCTGAAGCAGCCCTCTCATCTACTCCAAACAAGAAACACTGAACTTGAGCTTGAAAACTGTCCTTCCTAGTATTTCAGGGTAGAGGTATCTCCTCATCCATGGACATTTTTACACACAAAAAAGTCGACTAAAATGATAATTCCAAATCCTGCCTGATCTGAAGGAATACACCAGCTATACAACACACTTAAAATGGATGTTTTATTTTATAGACATCCTTTTTTAGATTCCAATCTCATTTCAGCCTCTGTCCCCAAAGCAGCTTTCAGTGGAAGATTCCTCCACCCTTAGAAAGTTACACCAACTTCCAATACCCACACAAAACCACCGGTCTCTAATTAGGAATTCAACTGAATTAGTATTATAATGAGCCCCAGAAAGCTGCCTATAGGCATGGATTTATCTAACTAAGGCCTGGAGATTAGCAAACGAAGTATTCCCCCAACCCCAGGGTGCCGGGGAGCCCCCATGGCCACGGGTGGCTGAAGGCTGACAGCAGAGGATGCAGCCCTGCTGGCTCCCAGAAAGGAGCTGCTAGCAGGTGGTGAGGAGCCTGCTGCTCACTAAACCTCCTCCCAGGACATGAATGCTTGCTCACAGGACAAATACAAGCTACTATCTCAAGTGTCTTGCTTCTGCTGTCCTTACCGCCAAGGAAGTGGGTGGGAAGAAGTCACACCACCACTTTCTAAGACAACAGAGCAAACAAGAAGTTCCCCTTTTCTGAGGCCAAAGGCTTTAGGCTTCTCTTAAGGCTTTAGGTGCAATCCTGCTCTAATCAGCTCCAGCAGAAGCTATGGCATAGGAGGTGTCTACAGCCGCAGTAACACTGCTCTGCAGCAAAGCTGCAAGCAGAAAACAAAAACAGATATACAAAGCCAAAATTTGCATCAGTCCAGGAAACCTTCACACATATCACCCACCACAGACAAGCCATGAAGTTGTGGGCTGAGCAACTTCTCTCCACTTCAGCTCCTGCTTCACCTTCTCCAAGCACGTCCAGAACAAAGTGTAATCCTATCCTGAGGGAAGGTGATGCATGAAACACAAGGTTGGTGGAACAATATCCACTTTACGCCTGTGGGGAAGATGCCCAAATGGCCTGGACAGGCCACCTGGCACCAGATATGCAGCTTGTATCGTTTGCTATTCACAGATTCTGACTTCACAAAATCAGCTCCAGTCCAACATTTACTTAAAGCAACAGAAACTTCTTCTCCTGATTCACACCTTTTTAGCCAGAGGAGAGGACTAGTTAATGCAGAGCTGCCTTGGACAGAAACGGAAGTCAGTGGCTCCTCTCCAAAACTCTGGAGGCAAAAGTCCAACAACCAGCCCTGGCTGGGTGATAAAAGGGAAAACAATGCAAAGCCACAGGGAAGTTGACACAGAAGCCCAACAAAGTGCTCTCCCAGGGACAGAGATGCTGACCTGGGACCTGCCAAGGTCTCACCTACAGCTAGGCCTTGGCCAGGTCACTTCCCAGTTCTGAACAGACCACTGGAGAATTTAACATTTCCAAATTCCTCCACAACAAACTGAAAAATTTACCATCGCGAATATCAGATTTTGGTTTCTCCTAGGTAATTTCTGTGGCCTGCCACTGCCTGGGGGTGAATGCTAGCCCACTGATACTTCCTTTACAGCAAATGAAGCTTCTCACCCCTTTTCAGTCCTAAATACAGAGCCAAGTGTTCCAAAATACAAGTCAAAACACAGTTAGGAAGGGCTAAGAGAAAAAATAGAGAAGCGGGAATCCCAAATGGGTTTTGCCTGGAGGAAAGGGGCAAAAGCAGTGAGATGCAGTAACTTTAACAACATAATTTTATGAGATTAAAAAGAAATAGGTCACCCTGTCACTACAGAGATTGGGTGGGATTAGTTTAATACCAGTTTGCCCAAATAAAGGTCAAAACCAGCTCCTCTGAACAACAAAGTTTTGAGGATTTGGCTATTAGCAAGCTGGTTTCTTAGATCATATTTGTGTACTTGTCTAGGTGGGTCTGAAGACAAGACAGATGCCATCCAAGAGAGTCCAGGACAAGGGAGTTTGCAGTGGCTCTGAGAAGCAGATTTCCAAGCCATGGATTTAAAAGTTAGGGCTGCATGGGCTTGTCTGGATTTGCAGAGTGAATCTGCCAAACATTTCAATGCATATATTTGTAGCACAGCCCAAGATCTGCATACGATCCGACTGGAGGCTCCCACATTGTGCTTAAAGGCTGGCACCAAGCAGCAGGTCTCTGCAGCATGCCATGAGGCCAAAGCTCATCAAAGAGCAGTCCTTGGAGGAAATCCAATAACAGTGCATACCACAGCATCATACTTGCTGTGCTGTCTTAGCCCTTGGCCTACAGTGATTCATCTTTGCCTGCAACCTCTGACATTTTCCACCACCATTCATGCAGACACATTACTAGGATTCACTCACAGGCTAATACATCCAGCATGGATCAATCACCACAGGCCAAACCCACCTAAGACATTATCCTGGATCACAGGAAAGGGAGCCCAATCTAAAAGAAGACGACAACAAAAACCTCAGAATAGCACCAGGAACAGCCTCAGATGAAAAAAGTGAAATGCATAAGAGTTTGTTTCCCTGTTAAATACTCTACAAGTCACTTTGAGCTGTAGCCTGCACCTTTATTTTAGTCAGAAAGGAGCAATCCTTGCTGAATGTGAATAGTCTTGATCAGCCACTGCAAATGTTAAGCCGGGTTTGAAGTCACCAGTTCTACGACTCTGTCCCCATTTCGATACTTTCAATGCCTGCCTCCCCGCCCCAGCATCCCCCAGAGCAAGGGCTGATCAGAACCTGCTCCAGACCCAGGTCACTCAGAAACTCCCTCTCGTACTGTTGGCAGCCACTCCAGCTCGCTCGGCCTGAACAGGCGCTCGGTCTGCATCAGCATCCCTGGCTTCAATGCCTGGAATTAGACTCTGCAGATTAGGCAATGTGCTGAGGCTTATCTCTGTGTCTAATCACTAATAAAGTTGCAACCTGGTGCATTTGCACCGTATTAGGTCTCGCTCAACAACACGGACTTTAAAGGTCATCTGCCTCCTCCAATCACTGCCAGGTTTATTGCAGCGGGTCCCGGTGGGTGCTGCTCCCTCCGACCGGCCAGCACCAGCAAAAATCCAATTACGGACACAATGGCCCTGGCCCGGCGAGGCTCCCGGGCCCCTCGGCCCTCCCGCCCTGGCGCCCTCTCCACAATGCCGGCTTTTGTCTCAGCCTCGCTATTGTTTGGGATTCTCTCGCATCCCTGGACACGGGATAAAGAGCCGTGTTTGGAGAGATGTTTATGAATGAGGTCTCAGAGCACAGGGGTGCAGCAACACAGGGCTTGGCCGTGGACAAAAAAGGTCATGGTTTCTAAAAGCCACGTCGAAGAGAAATCCTTAAAGATGTAATATGCAATAGCCAGGAATGAAAAGTTACGGGCAAACAGAAAATAAGAAGTAAAATCCCAGTCCTTTCAAAGCCAAGGAAAGTTTTGCCACAGACCTCAGTGCAGTCAAGGTGTCTCCCAAAATATCTATAATAAATAAAATACCTAGTAGATCCCATTGTTTTAGGGCACAGTTTGGAAAAGATTTTACATCACATTGATTTCCAAAGAAGGAAAAAAATTATTTTGATTTAATGTTTTCTGATTAAAAATGTAGCAGATAACGGCAGTAAACAGTAAAATATGGGCCAAAGAAACTAGGTGAAAAATATCAGCTAATAAAAATCTAAATCATCCTTCTAGTGTCAGAGAAAATATTCTGATCTTGAGATGGTGTAATGAATATGCTACACTAAATTAATCAAGAGGAAAGACCTACACCTCTTTAAGACCTGTAGGAGTTACAAGAGTCTCCACAATTAACAACATGTAAGACCAGATGAGTTCTGCAGTGCAAATCTCTAAAAGTTCGGGCAGAGTTAAGTAAAACTTCTCCAACCCCTTCAGCAGGACAGCTCCACGAGTCTGGCTGACAGCCAAACCCACCTTCCCTCACACACCCAGGCCTACCAGGGACAAAGCCACCCGCAAACCCCATCCGTCACACGGGAAAGTGCCTCTTTGTGAGGCTCTGCTGAGCAGAGGAAGATAGTAATATTGTGAAACCTTTCTGGACTTTAAAGAGTAGAGGCAAACATATAATTGCATTCAATGAAACATCATATGGTAATGAGCAGCAATGGAACAGCCAAGCATAAATCTCCCATTCAGTAGAGTGTCACATGTATAAATCTATTTACCAAGGATTACTCTGTAGCTCCTACCATAATAAATCTTCAGGAAAATGCCTTGTGCACCACTAACAGAGCAGGAATTTGGAAAAGCAGGCAGGCTATTCTTCATAGGGAGTACTGATAACCAGCCAACCTGAGAGTTTGTTAAAAAGATGGTATTAATTGTGCTCTACTTATTTGGTGTGTTTGTTTGAGTGCTTGGGAGGCTAAAGTTGTTTTTTTTTCTTTTTTTTTTTTAAATACAAGAACATCAGTACACATAGACTGTAATAATAAGCTGAAGTCAGGGGGTATAAACCAAAAAAAGGGGTACTAAGACAAAATCCAGAACTAATGTCCACTCACTGAAAGAAATACAAAGGCTCCTTTGATTTTAGAAGATGCACCACATTGCAATTCATAGGATCATAGAATTATTAAATCATTTAAGTTGGAAAAGATCCTTGAATATCATCAAGTCCAACTGTTAACCCAGTACTGCCAAGTCCACCACTCAACCTTGTTCCCAGCTGCCACATCTACACATCTTTTAAATATCTCCAGGGATGCTGCCTCCACCACTTCCCTGGGCAGCCTGTTCCAAAGCCTGACAACCCTTTTAATGAAGAATTTTTTCCTAATATCCAAACTCGACCTCTCCTGGTACAACTTGAGACCATTTCCTCTTGTCCTATTGATTGTTATCTGGAAGAAGTGACCAGCCTCCACCTTGTTCCAGTCTCCTATCAGGTAACTCTAGAGACCAATAAGGTCCCCCTGAGCCTCCTTTTCCCCAGGTCCCTCAGCTACTCCTCATCAGACTGGATGGTATTCTGGCCTAGTTTCTGCTCAATGTAAATGTTTTATGTAGGTTAATCCCAGATAAATAACTGTTTTCTTGCATTATCTAGATCTTCCACTACACATTATGGGGTGTATTAGAAAGATTAAGCACTGCACAGTCAACTAAGAGCCTCTCTACAGGATGCTCCTGCCCTCAGCTCTGCAAGGATGCCACGTCACATACTGAAATACCCTGTGTATCTGCATGACTTGCCAAAACCTCTTGCTAATCACCTGAGGTTTCTATTTGTAGCCATGTGCAAACAGTGTTTCAGGAAAGCTTTTGTTCTGTGCTGAAGAGCTAAGGCTAAGCTGCGTTCCAGAAGTAGCCAAATAAGGAAAATGTCACATGGCAATATAGCATTTAATATACCAGAAGCAGACGAAAAGCACAGTCCAGTCATAAGGAACAGGCAACTGCTTTAATGGCACTTGATTCAGTGATACACAGGTCTGAAGTGCAGCAACACACTGAACACGAGTTCACAAAAGAAAGATAGGGACCTATTGAAGCAGGTCCAGAAGAGAGACACAGAAATGATCAGAGGGCTGAAACACCTCTCCAAGAGGAAAAGCTGAGAAAGCTGGGGTTGTTTAGCCTGGAGAAGAAAAGGCTTCTGGGAGACCTCATTGTGGCCTTTAGTACTTAAAGGTAGGTTATAAAATAGACGGTGACAAAATTTTCATTAGGGCCTGTTTCAGTACAACAAGGGATAACGGTAATGGTTCAAACTAAAAGAGGGTAGATTCAGATCAAATCTAAGAAAGATATTTTTTACAGTGAGGGTGGTAAAACACTGGCACAGGTTGCCCAGAGAGGTGGTGGATGCCCATCCCTAGAAACACTCAAGGTCAGTTTGGATGGAGCTTTGAGAAACCTAATCAGGTTGAAGTTGTCCCTGCTCATTGCAGGGGGGTTGGACTGCATGACCTCTAAAGGTCCCTTCCAACCCAGATTATTCTATGATGCTATGAGACCAGAAATGTTGCTTATTCTAACAACCACATCATGAAGATCACCACCTTCACATCTAGAACTTCACAGACTCTTTGCTGGGATCCTCACTGGTCTCCAGCCCATGAAAAAGCAGTGAGATTTCGAAGCAGTTTTTCAGGTTAGGGATGTGAAAGCACTATGTGAAATGTCTGCTTGCATATGCTTATCCTACAGCTAAAGAGGGACTTATCCCTCTAGAACTGTCTTTACAGCATGTGTCACCAAACACTAAATTCACACACGAAATATTTATAAAATTTATCTACAATCCACACGGTGCTCATGTTGCAGAATATCCTACTACATAAATCTGTAGAAACAATGCAGACGTTCTGGGATGAACATCTGAAGAAGCTGCTAAGGAAAAATCTGTGTGTGCCTATTGCAGTGTCTGATCCCACCTACTTTGCAAGGCGTTTTTCACAGGCATCACTCTCACTGCCCTTTGACACCAGCAATTATCTGCTCCCAATCCTTCTGACCTCACATTCCTTACCCACCTGCAACTCCCATGTAAAGATAACATAAGTTTGCATTCACATTAACTAAGTCTCTTTGTTCTGGGCAAGGAAACAATATTCATAATGCCCAATCTGATTTCATTCCAATAGAGGATTAGTTTCAATCTCCGCTGCTGTAGAACAAAAAGGCGAGCAAGAAATTATCATCAAATAATTACAATGCTTTACGCTTTACAAAGGACACCCAGAGGTTTGCAAAAAAACCCAACCCTTTTTCTGGAATGAATCTGCAGTAAATTTCTGAGCATGCCTCAGACACACTTAGGAAGCCTACCGAGTCCTGCAGATAAGGCCCAGGACTGAGGGTTGGCAGATGAAAGCTCTGCTGCCTGCTCTTTGCATACTTAGGCTAGTCAACATCCAAACTGTAAAAAAGGGGAATAATGCTACTTCTCAAGCTTATAAATATGCTATGAGGCCAAACTCATTAGCGTTTACAAAGCACTCCTAGACTCCTTGTCTGGAAGGAGTTATACAACCATAAAGTATAATTCATGCTGTTCTAAGGCAGAAAAGTACGTATTACTGCAAATCCAGCAGTAGCTCTTCATGCACCATTAAGGTTTACACTGTCTTAATCTAATCATCAGCACTTCAGAACCCAGATCTGTCATTTGAAACATACAGATCAGAATTCATCACTGAATAACCAACTGGGTCAACGATATGCAGCACAGGACACACATCCCCTTTTTTAACTCACATCACACATCTACAATTGAACCACTTGTATTTTCGAAACCTCAACATTATTGGTTTTCCTGCCATATTGCATTATGTCTACTGGGGATTTTAACAGGTTCAAAACTCAGATTCTAGATCTGTTTGCACATTTTTAAAAAGCTGATATGGGAAGCAGTGCAAAGTTCAGGTCTACACCTCTTCCAGCATTTATCAAGGAAACTGCTTCCTTCAGGCAACTTTTTCTGCCCATTATTATTCTGAGATCTCCTTTGCTTATAATTCTGAAAATGTATTCATAACTAGTGGTACACTTGCTTTTGACTTGCTGATCAAAATACAATCTTTATAGCTCCAGGCACCATCATCAATGCTGAGCTGGAGGGAGTTCAATCCAGTTCAAGGAAATCAGCTGTTAAAAATAACAGCTAGCTCCCAAACCACATCTTTGCCGTGATTTACTCCATCCTCTCCTTCGGCTGCTGCCACATCCCTTTGTAGTGGTCTCCAACGTCATCTTGAGCTAGGCAGGCAACTCTTGCTGCTCACTCCTCACACACTGAGAACACCTTCTCCCCCCAGCTCAGCACAAGGGCTGCATTACAGCTTCATCTGAGCTTGACAAAAGTTCTGTCTCCAACTGCCCCCTTGCTCCCTACCCTCCCACAGCAGCTCCAGGAAGCCAGCACCTCCATGGCTCCCCATGCCAGGACACATACTCCATGCTGCCCAGCCCTTCCCTCCAGCTCTACAGATGTTGTTTTCAGCAGAAGAAACCTGTCCCTTTGTGCATGACACAGTTTCAGTTTAAATCCATATACAAAATCTCTCGTTTAAAAAAAAGATCAACTTCAAATATCGCCAACATAACAGAGCCAGAGAGTTTTACTCTTTAGACAACATTCCTTTTACAGGGGCAGTTCCAAGACTTTCCCAAAAATATTGTGTTTCCTTCACTCTAAATTGCCAAATAAAAAAAAAAATTAAAAGGACAGTCCTGTAATTTTTATCCAGCTAAGGCAGAATTAAGCACAGGACAGCAGATCTTCCACTGGAAACCTTCTCTGTCCAACCTGGCCAAGATGCTGTAACAAGAAGAAAGAAAAAACAGAGGCCTGTCTAACAACTGCATCAGCTGCTGTTTACACGATCCATTCCTCATCTTGTAGGTCTCTGAGCAGACTTGCCTCCATAGCTGTGGGATCAGAAAACTTGTTGGACTTATGCTGTTATGGACAGAGGGCATTTACAGCTCTGGAGCAATGCTTTCTTAAGAACACAGCCCCACGGCCAAGAAAATTAGCTACTCACCTCAGCCACTTCCAAGAGGGAAACCTGCATCACTCTCAGAATACTTAATACTCTGAAAATGCTGAGCACCTGTGCTTTGAACAGAAGATGCCCTTCAGTATCCCTGGTGGACCCACAAAGACAAAGATGCTCCAGATCACTCACCACTGTGCAAGCTCTTGACCTGCTGCTACAGAGCCAAAGCAGGACTGCGACCTGCACACACCACCTCTACCAACACTCCTGCCCTCGGCTCTCACTTGCGTTAGGCAGCAGATGCTACTGAGTTACAAAATGTTCCCTTATTTCTTGGAAAAAAAAAAACCAAAAACACAACAACAAAACACACAGAAGTGGATAAAAACATAGCTTTACTTTTAAGCATGGATTAAACAACACTGATGTTTAAGAGGGCTGTGTTTTTAAAGAACAAATTTCCACAGGAACTTAATTATGTTTCTAGGGTTAACAAAAGGATTTGCGTGATCCAGTTTCTCTTCCATACTACTCTGCAAGTGAGGGATGTGACTGAATACAACGCTTCACTTAACCCCATAGGATCGACACCCATCATTTTGAATAATTAGAGAGCATTCATTTGGTATGAATCTTTCTCTTCCCCTCTCTGCTGTTTAGCTTTACATAGAGAAAATATTTAGCATATAAGGCAAACAACAAACAGGAATAAAATTAGTCCTTTCAAACTGAGATGTTGTTTAACTTAACTAATTGTAAAGAGAGAAAGCAAAAGCTCACATTGCGTGGCTAGCGGTGAAGTCATAAAATGTCACTTTTCTGAGGTTCATACTCCAGTAATTATCTTTTATACAAAGAACAGTGACTCATAAATCTGTTTTTTCATTAAAATTTTGCACAAAAAAGTCTGAAATAAAAGAAGTCCCCTCTCCTTTTTTTCTTGGTCAACTTGAGGCTGAAACATGGTCTTTATGAGCTGTGGGAGTGGAAAGTCATTAGGGCTTCAGTTCCAAATGAAAATTAAGGCTTTTAACTTCCCATACTACTCATACTGACAACCTTTCATACATAATTGCCTAGGAAGAGTTACTGCGGTCTTGTCACCCTCCTAACGCGTCAGTGATACGCTGACAAATAGATCCTCCCTCCCAATTCCACCACGCAAATGGAAATAAAAGCCCATGTGGTTAAGAAACTCTGAGTTCACGCCCAAGAGTGACTTTGATGACTTTTTCAGTCAGGACTCGTTAGGAGTTACCAAATTACCAGCATCAGAAATAAAGCAATCAAGGGATCAGGTAGGAATTTAACTGGAAAGAAGAAGGGTGCCTTCAGCAATTACAGCAGAAACGCCACTGCTTTGCAGCGACATGGGGAGCAACGTGACAGGAAGGACCCTTCTGCTTCACAGCTGTGGTTCTTCACCTCAGCCAAAACTGCGCTAGGCTGACAGATAAACTTCATTTTAAATACACATATATAACATGATATTCAACCGGGCAACACAGATGGGATGAGCTGCAATAACAACAAATGCTGTGCCCACTCCCTGAAAGATATCAAGGTAACCTGTCGCCGTGACAGCAGCAGCAGCAGCATCTTTCTGCACTTGTCTGTGTTTGTGGAAAGGCAAACACTGCTTTCGCTCTAATTTTGCTCATCTTCTCATTTGGGAAAATTATTATTTGACAAGTTTCTGTTTTTTTACAGTTGGCTGGAGACTGACCACACTTCATCATCCTGTGGTTCCAAGAAGTATATAAAATAAAGAAGGAAGCAACCCAATATGTAAAGTGCTTTTATCCCAGTAAAGCTGAAACAGGATTTGAAGCAACTCCAAAACTGGGAATTAGAAATGTGTGGAGTTACTGTAAAGACTTCTCCTTCCTTGCTAGTTCAGTATAACTTAAAACCTGTTTGTTATCACTGGTATCATAGCAATAGTCAGAGGCCCCATCTGAGGTAAGGGTCTAATTCTGTTGAGCACTGTATGAGCATGTTATAAATGACCCAACAAACCACAAAAAACTTGGAGAAGACAAAGGAAATATATTATCCTGGTTGTATAAAAGGAGAACCACAAATCACATAATTTAGCTAAGACTACATCAGAAAGCTATGAAACAACGAGACAGCACTCCAAATCTGAGTCCAGGTTCAATGCTGTAACTTGCAGAACCATCCATCCTTTTGTTATTTTAAAGCTTACATCTAAAACAATACAGTCTTAACTGACGTCATAAAAAGAGGACTGCATTTTGTTATAAGAGGTCAGGAGACACACATGGGAGACTTCCAAATAAACTGCTCAGAATCCAGGAAGCAAACAGCCGCACCAAAAACTCAGAAAGAACAGCTTTCAGGAGATAGTTGAATACAGTCACACACGTGCAGCTACATCCACATGGCCTGGAGGACAGAGCTGCAGAAATCATTATTGTTCTTAAGGTGGAAACTGCAGCCACTCCAGAAGAGAAGATCTCCCCAAACAAGGCATATATTATCATGCTTCAAGACATAAAAGAGGAATAAACACATAGGCTTTAAAAATGGATCCCTATTTTTAAAAGGTGTTAAAAGGATGAAAAAGGAAAACTCGCTAAATGTTATAAGAATTGAAAGACGGAAAGGCTGCTGCACTGACTGAAGTACTCAACTGGTTTGTAGCCTCAAAAATAAACATCACAGAGAAATGAATGAATAACTGAAATAAAGCAAGTGCAGAGGTATTCGTAACAGCAAAGAACAGGTGTATCAGCAGTTTGACCAGGAGTGAACAACTGACTCACTCCCATGCTGGGTTTCAGCTGCAATCAGGAAAATGAACAAGGGAACATTTTATCAGAGTTTTTCACAATGTGCCGTCCCTGTGCAATGCATGAGCCGCTGGTGAAGATCATATAACCTATAACTATGTATCACATTCAACAGCAAACAAGCTTTTAACTCAGTGGAAAGGGATTAAAAGCTCCGTAGATCCAAAGCATAGATCAAAGTTATATTCAGCTGCTGGGAAATAGATAAATATGAGACTGCAAATCCCAGTAAGGGAGATAAGAAAAGGAAACCAAGAAGACAAAAGAATACTGTGCATCACAATAGCCCTCTAAGATTGTACATAAAAATAAGACTTTCTTCACACCTTTGTTAGGAGCTGGAAAAGATTCAGCATCAACCAAAATGAGTTATTTTTAATTACTGATACTCTGTTAGCATCTGACGATGTTACTCTGGCGTAAAACAGTAGACTTTTATGTAGATTGTCCTGGAACCTATTCTATTAGATCCTCCTAAAAAGAAAAATGAGGGGGAAACAGTGAAAACATCAACATGAAAATGGTAAATTCCTGCATATATATAACCAGCAGTAGTCCTCTGGCAACACAAAAATCAAACAGAACATTGCCTAAACAGGACAGATTACTTCCCTTGTTGGAGATTAAAGACACTCTGGATTTCCTTCGAAAAAAATACTAAACCAAGTGTAAAGAGTCCAAGTCTCAATTTCATTCAAGTCCAACAGTGTCCCACAGTAACTTCGCTGGTCACTGAGATTACCACACCACTGAACAGTCCACGGCCTCATACCAAGTCACAGCCAGGAGCACAGTGTCACAGAAGTGGCATTTAAAGTACAAGGCATTATCAATAAGTGTCATAGAGTGAGAGAAATGTACCTGAGAAAGTAAAAAAACTGCAGATGAAAGACAGATGCCAGCCCTCCAGAGACTGCTTAGTGCTTAATCGAAAGTCAGAAACCCGGAATCTTGCATTTGTGATGCACAGCAACCTGTCTTCAGATGATCCAGAGATGATGGAAGATGTGGGGAAGAACAAACAAAATCTAGTCAGCCCCACTAGATCAGAGACTGACAGCAAGCCTCCTCCTGCTATTTCCATAGAAATATTACACTTTGGGGACTGGAAATGCTGTAAGTATTTTTTCTTCTTTTCTAAAACAATGGTTTGGTTTTGCTGCTCTACTTTGAGTAGTCCTTTTGCCTGCTCCTTTCCTCTTCGTGGGTCTTCTACAGCACAAGGACAGAGAGGCAGCTGCTCTGCAGCCTTCCCTGCCACACCTGGGGGCTCTCACTGTCCTGGGAATGCAGGGACAGGTCAGACACAGCTGTCAAACCCACAGGCACCCGTGGAGATGGTTTGATCTTACTGTCCTGGAGATGGTTTGAAAGAGCAGCTAAGTATCTGCTCTTGCTTCCTAGCCTGAGCCCTACTCATCCATTTGCTCCTCACACTTCGTCTTTCATGTCTCGCAGACATTCAAATGTCGCTGACCTTCTTGTACATGAATGAAACTCCAGCAGCAGACGAGTTTGGGATGAAATGGGGGGAAAGGCAGCAGCATGCAGTCCTGAGTGTCACTGCACAGAGCTGGGGGATGGAGCAAAGTCTGAAGGGCTTTCCAGAGCACTCCAGCTTTGATTGAACTAATTCTGCCAGCAAGCTGGCGTTGACACAACCACAGAAGACAGCTAGCGTGTCACCCTGCGACTGCAGTGTGCAGCTGGCCAAAGCCCTGACGCCATAAGCCCGACACTCACCGACGGTGCTCCCTCTGCTGCAGACAGCCCTCCCATCACAGCCACCCCGGGCAAACAGGAGACATCCCGTCCTACAAGCCTGTAGGAGAGCCCAAGCAGACAATGAGATAACTCACATCAGATTTAGGATTGCTTCAATCTCACTGCAAGATCCGTAAGTCTCAAAGCCAATTGAAACTAACCTGTAATCTACTTCACAAGGACTTTAGGTCACAAAGATCCTTTACAGAAGAGGCTCTGAGCAAGGTGAACACTTGGCACCATCGCCGTGGAGACATAAGTCAGAACAAGCAATGAGTTCCCTCAGAGGGGCAAAATAGCAAGGCACGGAACAATTTAAGGGAAGGAAGAATATATATACCTGTATGTACAGGGGCTAAAGTAACCTGGCATAAATGATCTTGACCCAGACATGAGTCACTAGAAAAGTGTTCAAAATAACCTTCACAGCAGCCTTCAATCGCTATGGTGATAAACGTTTCCTAATGCCTAAGAGCAGCTGAGCCCTGAACTACATGCACCTCGTTCACTAACAAAAGCTTTCATTATACTCAAAAAAAAAAAATCACAACCAAATTGTGGCCATTTTAAGCCCTCCTCAGATCAAGGGCCAATTTACGCACCGTGGTTTCAATGGGGAGTACTGTGCTCACATCACTGCTAATTCAGAAGATGGAGCTGGCTTGCTTTTTGCTTCACAATTCAGTAGGCAAGGGGAAGATAGATTCTCTGAGACAGTGTTACTTTTTCTGCCAGGAGTTATCTATTTGCAGAAGTGGGTCAACTTTCTCTTGGTGGACATGTTCGTGTGCAAGTGCCTAGCAGCGCTGCCTGCGCCTTTCTGCCCGCTCCGCGTGCCGAGGAACCTCTGCACATAACTATTTATGGCAGCCAAGTGTTTCATGAATTGCAGCAAGTTAACCACAAGGGGACGATGACATTTGGCGACAGGGCAGGATGAATTCTGGCTGGCAGACAAAAAGTCAGGTTAAAAATACAGAATGCAGAAGCAAACCCAGCCAGTTGCAGCTCACTCGCAGGAAAACTGGATGTGCAGCCCCCAAACCTTCCCTGTTCCAGGCGAGCGATGTTGTGTGTTTTGCAGTGGGATGCATTAAGGCCTGCGTGTGAGTGTGGAAAGAACATCAGCCTTCTGGGTTCAAGCATTTTAGCTGAATTTTAAACAGGCTTAGATGTTTTTCATTTGCCTCGCTCCACACCTGATGTATACCAGATGTTTTTGCCAGTTTAAGCACCTCACCTCCATATCATCTACCATCAGCTATTGTCCATTGTTCTGTTCCCAGAGCATCTCCGAAGGGCAGCCCCAGTACAGAAGGATGCTGCAAGGGCAGCCTGGGGGGGCAACTGTCAGCAGACCCTGCCATGGATATGTCTGTGTGAGATGCAAGCAAGGCCACAGCCATGCTGTGGGGCAGATAAAAAGCCCCATGCCTCCCACAGCGGGCCTCCAGTATCCCCAAGGTCACATGGATGCAGGCACTCTTGTCCCCACAAAGCATTAACCCTTCAGCTTTCAGATGCAATGCTTCTGTCAGTGCTGGTATTCATGCCCCTCGTCTCCACACATACATCCTGGAGTGTAACACCTGCCAGGGCTGCATTTTGGGTTCCCATGCCTGCCACTTCATTAGATCACCATTTAATTCGATCTTCAGCTTTATTTGATGAAATGTCTCCAGAGGACCAAATCATTTACATGTAACCAACACAGTTTACTTCCCTTATTCTGATTGCTTTTGACTAGACTAAGTGGATAATTCCATCAAAGGCCCATAGAAAATTGTCTTTTAATCAATACAAGTTTTTTTCCTTCAACAGGACAGCTGAGAATAAGGTATCTCTATAGAATATTGAAAGAGGAAAACAAAATTAGAACACATTGCCATGGAGAATATATTTCCAGATATGGCCCAGTTTTAATTTAAGCATCCTGAGCCTTGTTTTCAGGGACACCAGCTACCCTGAAGTTTGGGAGCCAGCAGGCCGGCACACAGGCAGTGCCCCAGCAAGAAGGCAGGAGCGGGCAATGACAAAGATGCCTCAAATGAAGCACTCCATGGAAGCCTTTGAATGAGTGGCCAATGACTACTGGCTACAAGAAACTCAAGCTGTACCCTTCATGTCTGAGACCTCAGCATTGATAAGCCAGTTGGCAGAACTCATAGAACTTACAGCAGAGATGGAAACAGGTGTTTCTCCAGAGGTCTTACTCTATCTTACATCTAGTGTACCAGCCCAGAGCTGATTTCCTGTCTTAATCACAAGGAGTCTGTATGTAACAGCCTACAGCACCAAAAATACCAACACATTAAAAACAGCAGTATTTAAAAAAGAACATTAAAGCCATTTTCAGAGGATAAAAAGTTCTCTTGATATAAGAAAGAAAATAATTGGTCAAGTAACCAAATCTGTGCTTAAGCTTGGCAGGAGCCACTAAGCTCTGAGAGGTCTCCAGCACAGAGAACGGGACTTTCTCTGACCTGGGCTGCCCATGCAGTGGGGGGACTATAAAGGGGTGACATCTGAGTGCTGCTGAGAAAGGTGGTTTCCTCTCTTTCACCAGATCTAGGACAGGTGCACTGGAATAGTCGACAGTGGTCACTGCAACACCTGGAACAGAGCTGATCTCATCTGGCTTTAGACGGCTGCATATGAACGAGCTGACCAGGCTTCCTTGTCATCAGCAGAGAGAAAGAGCACAACCAACACACAATTCTGCTCTTTGATGCAGACATAGTTAACATAAATCATGACACCTAAGTGCCTTTCTCCACATGGCCAATAAAGGGTGTCCAAGCGAATGCACATGTTAAAACATGATATTGGAGATATCTCAAATTAAATGGGATGAACCTCATCTTTTGCTTCTGCCCCTGCATATTCTCATCTCAAAGGCCTCATTAATATGTGATCATAAATAATAAGTATATTGATTATTAATACACTAATAAAACAAAGTATTTTGGCCTAAAGGGTGTGCGAAGAAGAGAAGTAAGTACAGGGTAGCCACATTACCAATCAATACCAACCCACAGGGAACAGCCATTTCTCTCTGCCACCATTTTAACTGCAATATATTGTAACCTCTAGGTAAATATGTGGACATCTACAAGTGGGAATCAATAGAACTAGAGATCTTCCCACCCCCTCACCCAGAGAGACCATTCCTCTTCCACTGGAGAAGACAGTAACAAGAGGTCATAGATTAATATCTCTGCTACTACGGGCTCTCTGCTGCACCCACAGCTTTTTTCTGGGCTTCTCTGACCACTTTTTAATTGTTGATGTTTTCAATAATTTAGAAAAACAAAACATCAAAATTAATATTTCACCCAACTAGAATAAAGTCAGAGACACTGGAAACCACCCAGTACATCTTGGGAACCTAGAACAAACAGTTTCAGTGGAAGGTGAAGTTCTAATGACAACTTCAGTTGACGGGTATGAAATAAAACTAAAGCCTGAAAGCTTTGCCTGTATGCACAGGATTTTGTCCCGGGCACATCACTAGTTTAGTTTGTATGCCTCCAGGCTCACAGATGGATGAACAGTTGTCCCAGTCAGATCTAGATAAGGCTAAAACCGGTGGCAGCCCTTGCCTTGGCCTCAGGGAGCTTTCAGTCACTCCTCCCAGTGTTCCCACATACCTCACAGTCCAAGGACATACCCTGTGGTACCTGAGGGTTTTTCCTTCCCCCAGGTCATCTTTCCCCAGGTCATGTTAATATCAATATCACCAAATGNTTTTTTAATTCTCTTTTTTTAAACCTAACTCTGTCAGGAGCCAAGCAGCCGCTTCAACAGGGCTGTCTAAAGCTGGATGGGCAGAAAGACTGTGTGTGCACACAGAGATCCACACCATGCATAAAAAGGAAAGCCAAAGCACACTCACAAGCACACACAGTGATTGTGCCTCAGTTTCTGTCCTAGATCTGGGTAGGTTTAGAACTGTGACATACCACCACAGAGGCAACTGGCCAGCTCCCATCACACAGTTTGGAGGTGCCCCTGTCCCACAGGTCCCAGTGCACACAGCAAATGGCCATACCTCTTACTTTCAGAACAAGCAGGATTACATGTCTTCTAATATTAGCCATTTTCACACTATGTTATAATTATTATCTTATCTTCCATGAGTGAATAATTAATCATCAGCCTCCAAAAGACAACTTGCATAAGTAAATAGACTTCAGAAAAGTGAAGCAAAGGTGGACCACCAGTTGGGTTGGGGTTGGTTTTTTACACTTACACCATTTATTCTGAATTCACCTTACAAATCTAGAGTTCATCACCTCACACTGGGGTGGGTCACTGGGGCCAATAAATCAAGCCCGGGTTCAACAACTTACTTCCAAGGATCGCTGAACAGAAAATGAGAAACATTTAAACTACCTTTGTTCGCTAAGATTCTGCCAAAAATCTACCTTCCTGCAAGTGTTTTAACAGCCACCATACTCCTGACTCCTTTAGAAAAGCACTTAACAAGTGAAGCTTAATGGATACCACTAGCAGGGGCAGTACGGTTCTGCATTTTCCAGCTTCCAATCTCAGGACTTTCCAGCTTTTCGATAAGCAAAAATACTCTAGCAAGCAGGTCACAAGCAGCAACCTTGCTCCCACCAGCTGCCCAAGGCTTCTGCTGTGTTCTTGCTACAGATGCTAAATTCTGCACAGCATCGCTTTCAGCCACCTCCTCTCCCTAAGAAAGCACACAGGGCTGTTCATTTCACTATTAGCTGAGCTGGCTGGGCAGAATCTGTTTCACCCACTGGTTAGTTCTCCAGTGCTTTAAAGACATGAGACAACAGCAAACCAGGCTCAAGCTTACAACCAAAAAACGAAGGGCCACACACTCTCTTTCCTCTGCCTTCCTTCTGTTTTATTCCTGAGGAAAAAAAACTCACCAAGAAGAGAGTACAAAAAGGCTGAGATCTCGGCTGCACACACGGCAGGCAGGGACAGGAGCAGGAGACACGGCAGGATGCTCACTGCGGGGCTGCTCCGTGACAGCTCCACCGCCCACCTGACTCACTGGAGTGGTTTTTCATGTTCACCTGCTCCTGCCCTGCTCCTCTACACCGTCACAGGCTTAACAGAATTGTTGCTTGGTCCCACGCAAGCACCCCTCCCAGACTTCTTGCTGTCAGTCAAAAAAGGGGCCTGATAAGCCCTGTATTTGCATATGTATTGAGAGGCATTTCCAAAGGCACAGTCAGGGAAATGGCCTTGCTGAATACCGATGCTATCTGAGAATGACAACTATTCAAGTCATTTTACAGCTTCACTACCTAAGTGGAGAGATCAGGCTTGTCTACATCTTCACAAGGATTATTAGCTTTAAAAGTGCTGATCATATCCGTTGCACCCTCAGAAATGAAGCCGCACCGGTTCAAAGGAAAGCGCCTCAATACTTCCCACAGAGACCACCCTCCACAGGCACCCCAGAACCAGAAGTCACTAAAACCTAAAGGTCCCGTCTGAGATGCTCGAGCCCATACCCATCCTTCCGATACAGGAAATGAGAAGGGGTGCAAAGGCACTCATGGAAACACATGGCCTGCCACCCTTTCCAACTCTTACCCTACATAGGGTAGGACATGAGACTCGGCTCTCAGTCCCCTCCAAAAGATGCTGCTGGGCACAGTCCCACACACAGCGCTTGAGGAGGGCAATGAGGACCGAGCTCTGCAAGCAGAAGCTTTCCTCTTTGCGCAGACAGGGACAACTTTGAATCCTAGGTGAAGCATCCCACTGTGCCTTCACCCTGGATTTAAGGGACAGCTCTAAGGTGGTGGTGATGTTTTGTATACTCAAAAGCCCTGAGTTAACAGATGAATTCAACTGGCTTTGTCCTATTCAGCTACCAGTACCTAAAAGGGACACTGTCTAAGGTTCACAAACCAGAACTGTGAAGCCCTTCTACCCCAAAACAGTAACAGCACATTCAACACCTGTCATGTGCTTCCCGAGCCTCTGTGGACAGCAATGCTTTATGGAAACAAAGTCAAGTCACGTCAAGAGCAGAAGCTATCTGCAGATTTACAAACCAGATACTTCTGATTTACACAGCTCTGGAAGAGAGAGATTAAAAAATTCCACACCAAACATTTAAAGATATTTACTGTACCCTGCACCATCCGGTGACTGGACCACCCTTGAAACCAGCAGTGCCTGACTACTGGGCAAGGTAACCAGAACTTCTCAGGCTGTGAATTGAGACACACAGCTGAGGCAACAGGACTGCGAACAGCACATTCATGGATGAACACTTGTGAAATGAGTTGATCAATCCTCCATGCCCTCAGGTTTCTTGAGATATAAAGACTTGCCACAAATCACCAAAAAAAAAGGACTACCAAAAGCTCTGGGAGCTGAAAGCATGGTTATCTGGTAAACACATCCACTGGTGACATCAATCAGAGCCAACCTCTGGGGCTCCATCTCCCTGTGTGTGCTTAGAGGAGGGAAAAGGGCACCCCAACCAGAAAACTGTCCTCTCTGGTTTGAAAAGAGGATTAAGAACATTAAAAGCAGTCTTACATATGAGAATTTTTTAGATTGCTGCCTGGTTTGATTCCTACTGAACACTCTTGACCACACTACTCCTTCTAGAAGTCATGTATTTGTTCTCGTTGGTTTTAAAATTTTAAAAAATCTCAATTTTAAAGACATTCCAATATTATTTTAATGTCTGATCTCTATAAGACAACAGGAGAAACTTTGCTTCAATATGAATTGCCAGAGGAAGCTTGGCACGATTTCATTGTGGAGCTTGTTTCTAACTTCAGTGACTAGCCTGAACAAAATTGTGAGTACAGTGTCCCTTCAAGAGCAATCTCTTCTCTATAAACAAAACTCCTCTTTCTGAAGTGGAGACAGGGGAAAGCTGAGTTGCACCTCTCCAAAACTGCTGAGCACTTCACAGCCAGCCTGCCCTGAGAACCTACGGAGCTAACAGGTGCTCTGTGGGAGAAACCTGCACTTTCATCAGATGCTTCCAAAATCTCATCCCACCTTTATCAATCTTATCAAACTAGCACACAAACAAGCCAAACATAAACCAAACATTTAAAGGGGGACAGGAAGAGGAGGAACAGTGGGAACACAATCGGTGTTTACTTAACCCTGAAAACTCCGGCTGTTTTTTGTCAAAAAAGAAACCCAAAACAAACAAACAAAACCAAACACCAACCCTGCTGGAGACAAAAGAGGCTCCAACCCTCAGGCCAGGACATTGATAACACAGTCAACACACTGATAACACACACCCCGCACACAGGTGCCCCTCCCCGGCTCCCGGGGCTGCTCTGCCAAAGAGGTCACCAAGGATGGACAGGGTTAGGAATGGCCAGGACCCCCCTCCCCCGGAGTCCCTCACCCCACCGCCAAGGGGGACCGGACATGCCGGGGGAGGGGGCGCGGGGCCAGCGGGGCGGGGCAGGGCAGGGGAGGGCAGGGGCTCACCATTGAGGCCGTTGGGGATGCTCCGGTGGTGAAGGGGCGCGGACAGGTCATCCATAGACCTGCGCATGGCCCCGGCCTTGCTGTCGCCTGCCTTGTGGTGGTGGAGGTGGTGGTGATGGTGGTCCGGGCTGCCCGCGCTGCCCGTGCTGGAGGTGCTGCTCCCGTCCCCCACGTCCCTGGTGGCCGAGCCGCCGTTGAGGTTGGTCAGGCTGGCCTGACTGTCGATGGAGCTCCGCGAGCCGGCCCCGCTCCGCTCCTCGTCCAGCATCAGCACCATCTCCTTCAGCTCCACGTTCTCCCGCAGGAGGGTCTCCTGCCTCGCCTCCAGGTCCTTCAGCTTCTGCTGGTACATGCCCACCTCCTTCCACATCACGCTGGCCGTGTGCCTCCCGAAGCGCTGCCATTCCCTTGACAGCTTCTTGCCTTTTTGCCGGTCGTCGTCCAAGAAGCAGCAGAGCTCTCGCAGCTCCTGGTTGTCGTCCTGCAACTTCTGGTTCACCTCCTTCAGCCCGCGGATCTCGTGCAGGTGGAGCTGCAGCCGCCGGTTCACGTCTTTCATCAAGTTGCCGTGTTCCACCATTAAGTTCATCTTTTCATTCTCCACTTTCCTCAGTCTTTTCACCAGCTCTTCCTTGCTCCATCTCAGCATCTCCTCTTCCGAAATTTTGCTCAGGTCTTCTTTAGACCCTTCCAAGGAATTTTTTGCCATCATCTGTGCCTAGGCTGCGTTTGCTCTCACAGGGTAACAAATGGTTCGGGTTATTCGGATGATTTTGTTCGCCTGATTTCCTAGAACTAAAATTCACTGCAGCATCTCGAGGAAGAAATATTATAGTTCTCCGTTGAGCGTTGGACAAGGAAGAAGAGCAACGCCGGACTGGAAATTCTGCTCCCCCATAGACCCCATAATAATAATAAAAAGAAAATACAAACCAAAGGAGGTGAGGGAATGAAATAAAAAAAGGCGCCCCCCTGCCCCGGGGGCTGGGGGCGACAGGGAGCCGGGAGCCAAGCGCTGCACTCTCCAAGCGAAGCCTCCGCAGGGATCGGCCAACTTACCCCGGGCAAAACAACTA